>JANTFA010144530.1:0-21894 GCA_026413405.1 Phytosciara flavipes | reverse complement strand
ATCCGTTTGTCGGCTGGCTGCATCAAGTGTTACAAAAATTACAGGAGGTTACACTTCCGCCAACAGTGACAACAGCAGCAACATCGTCGTCATCTGGTAAGTGTTTTCTTCTGTGTAGAGTTGATTTGATTGTCGTGTCAATCGAAACTAACTTCCGATTTTTGATTATCCAGCAAAACGAAAGGCGACCACTTCCGAATCAACTGACAAGAAAAAGAAGGACAAGAAATTGAAACGATCCCACAAAACCAAATCAGTGGATAGCACTGACACACAGCAGAAGCCAGCTACACCGCCACCACCATCCATCACCGATGTATTTGCCGATCATTTAATTCAAAAGGCAAAAACCGGTCTCATGCTAGAGAATGCCGTAAATGTGAAAACCAAATCAGAGCATTTGGCCAAAGAATCCAATGAGAAAAAGTCGTCCGATGACTTTGACATACCAACGATAACCGAAATAGCAGAGAATGAAGTGGTCAAAGTCAATCGTCGCAAAGAATTGAATGATCTGGCCGAACTGCAGAAGCAAATCAACAAAGCGAAACGACATTTGCGAACATTGAATTCGGAAGAGTCGGAAGACGAGGATTTCGTTCAACTCGAGGACGATGACGATTTGGGCGAAGATGACGAGGATTTTAGCAGCAAGAAACGCTATCCGAACTCAAGTCAAGCAGCTGCAATGAAAGTGGGCGATAAAATAGCAAATAGCCGAGCGCAAAGAGTTCAAATCGTGTTCAATGAAAATCAAACGGATGCTTTGGACACTATGGCAAAGGCGAAGAGGTCAGTTATGGAAAGGCTGGGCGTTAAACCGTCTGGTTCGGTGAATAGGGACAATGTCATCAGTTTGTCAGCGAACCGTCGTGTTGAACAAGAGATGTATGTGCCGGTGTTCCGTAGGAATGACGATGATAAACGATCCAAACTGCAGCACGATCGCAGTGCGATAAAATCCCGAGACCGTGACGCTGCAATGGAACCAGTGAATCGTAATGCTTCGGCGCATAGTCGCGAACATATTAGAGAGCTGAAATCGCGTGACCTATCCCGCGGCTTAGTGGATCGTGAGAAAAATCGTGAAATTGTCCGAGATTTGAGAGAACGTGTAGGCAAAAGTAAAATAGTCGAAGAGAATACGGTAAAAGAGCCAGTGGCAAAACTAACGGCCAAACAACGAATCGGATCTCGTGTAATTGTCGCACCACCAAAGCCAGAGTATGAGGATGTCGTTGTTGAAGTTCCCGTCAATTCGGTGATTCGAGTGAAGCCAAGGCCAGTAGTCCCGTCAAACAAACAAGCCAGTAAGAATCTACTGCTGAAGGCGGTGGCCGAAGCACAGAAATCAACGGCCATGGTTAAGCCTAGACCAGAATCTCCATCCGTACAAAATGTGAATGCTGGCGCAGGTCGTGCACAAAAGTTATTCACCAAGTCGTTCCGGGATAACAATAGTCGCATTACGAAAGGCAAGAAAAATATTGTGATCGAAGTTACACAGTCAACGGATCAAATAGCTGACGACGTCAACGACGACGACGATGATGAGGATGATGATATTGCCGAATATGTTGAGGAGGGCGATGACGAGTACGTAACGGCCATGATATCCGATGTTGAAGACTTTGAAGAGGAGGACGCTTATACGCCAGTCAACATTAACAGTGACGAAGAAATTAAACGGTAAGTTAAATCACGATGACTCAGTATACCGGGCGGGTGTGCCTTATCTCAATCATGTTCATGTTGCTTCCAGGTATACATACAAACCGACAACAGACGATCAAACCAAATTCGTGGTGACATTGAATGCGGACAAATATATTCCGACCAGCAAAGTCAAGATAATCGATAGGAAACGATCCGAAATCAATGGAGCTGCCGCCGCCGCCGTCGCTGCTCAATCTCAGTCTGAAAAATTAGTCAAACGATCGGCGGACGGGGTGACTCAGAAGGAGAAAGAAAGGACATCGTCACCGATGCGCGTAGACATTGCAGCGCAAAAAGTCAACAAATTAATCATACAAAATGACACAGAGGACGAAGAAGAGCTGCGCAGGGAGGTGGAACGGAGTACGAGTAGAAAGCGGAGTCGTCTGTCGCCGATCAGATTCGATTTGAATGACGAAAAGCGAAGCAAAGTGCGAGACGATCACCATACGGACGATGATAACATTGGGTCGGGCGAAGATGGTCAGAAATTAACGATTAAACGGTCGGAAGCTAGCAAAAAATATGACAATCTACCGCCACGTAAGTTGATCATTACATTGATCGGAGGATATTGCATGTTTGCTCACTGAAACAATGGAATTTTATTCGTCTCATTCCCATTTCAGTTCTCCACTCAGTTAGCCTCACTGACAAAGCGAAAACGAAGGATCGATGCAAATTTTATCCATCTTGCGGCAAAGGCGAGCAATGCGAATTCGTTCATCCGACTAGTCCGTGCAAAATATTCCCCAACTGTAAATTCGGCGACAAGTGCCTGTACATTCATCCGAAATGCAAATTCGATTTAACGTGCACACGATTGGGATGCAATTTTTCACACACAGCTGTCGTTACCGCAGCACCGCCGCTATGTAAGTCCAAGCAGCCGATTTTTCATTATGGATTTCAATTTCAACTGATTTGTAAATTTCATTCAACAGCATCGCATGTCGTTCCTGTGATGAACTACAAATCAATCGGTACCACTGTCAACTCATCGGTAAAATGTAAATTTTATCCGAAATGCAGCAATACGTCGTGTCAGTTCTATCATCCAAAGCCGTGCCACTTCGGTAAGAATTGTGCAAACAAAGCGGAATGCAATTTTTACCACTTCGAGGCGCCGACACATGCAAACAACAAATTGAAATGGGTGGCACCGATGGACTTCTAAATGGATCCTGAACACTTCGGGACGGAGTTTGGTCGCACGATTGGCGATAGGGTGGGGAGCAGAGGAGAGAGAATGGAGAGCAACAGATTTAGAAATTTAATGGAAAGAAAAAACTTCCGATGGTCGAAGGCAAGTTAATTTTGCGACGCTAAAAATTGATCGCATTAAAAGGAAGCCTTTGGACGGTAGGTTTTTTCTATATCCTTTTGATACGATAGAGGAATGTTATTGGAACAATTATAAATTAGCCAACATCAAACAGTCCGGTGACTGTTTCTCTACTTCATTTTTTTATTCATTATTGTGCATTGTAAATAATTGATTACACGGTTTTCTCTTTTGAAAATATGCCTAGCTGATTAGAAATGGAGGAATAAATTCGGGGTTTGTCAAAGAGCTCGCTAAAAAGTGGTCATTTACACATGAGTGTTTACAGTCTGCGCGTAGACTTTATATTTGTCCAGAATGTGAATAAAATCAATGATCCAATAATGTTACCTGTCGTCAAGAAAGACGCACATTGGCTTAGAGGGTCTAGAGCTTCAACCATAAGTCCACCATATTCACAACTCCACTTGGATCATTTGTGGTGTGTCTTTCTTGACAACAGGTCAACGATCGGATGATTGTAAATCACACTGCTGATCTTTTGAATATTTATTTCGTCTGGTCTGCTTATACCTTTTACAAGTTGAATCGCAGATATTTCTTTGATATGATGAGTAGCCGCTTCGGGTGTGCGCCTCACTTCATTTTGTTCTTTCAATGAGCCATCAGTATTACGGCTTGAAACAAGTCGGGGTTCCACCAATCATAACGTGAACGTGACTCGACACGAACTGATTTATCGTTGACCTGAACTGATTGACAAGTTTTCAGGTCCGCTTTCAGGTTAGATAGAGCTTTAGGTCCAATGACACTTGTCGTTATGACAGTTCTAGTGAGCAAAGTGATGCACTTTCTCGTTTCTCTACCGGCGTTGGGAGAAAATAAAACTTTTCTCATTTGAACTGTCACTTTGTTTATGTTTCCCAAAATGGTATGGCCTAGCACCGGCTCCTAGCTTGAACATAAGAAATATTTGAAGGCTCTGCGTTTCTCTCTGTTTAGATTGATAACTTGCTTTCGTTTTATTAGTCAAAGCACACACTACATACCACTTTCAATATACATTCATTTATTCGGTCGCTAATTTGACGTGTAACGTCATGCTAGGAGCCAGTGCTGTATGATATGGCAAACTAATTTATTTTCGTTGCGTGAAGAAAAACGGCTAATCACACCGTGTACTGATGAAAAACGTGGTGTTCACCCCTGGAAGGATAGCATATTCCAACTCGCTCTTTAGGGAGTTTTCTAATTTCTCCCCTTAATAAAGCTGTAATCGCAGTCACTCCGCTTACGTCTCCGTTTTAATAATGCGCATGCGCAGAGAGAGAATCTCACTCTGAGTATGCGCACTTTGAAAATGATAAGCAGAGTCACTGTGATTCCAGCTCAAGCTGCTAAGCAATACAGTTTGTGCCTGAGAACTGAATAACAAGCAAATGCAAATAGAATACTAAAAAAAGGCATCACTGTTACCACCACAGCGTTTTCTGTTTTGATAATAACAATCTTGGCGATCATGTCGACAGATTTCAGAAGAAAAAGTACAACCTAGCAATGGGTTAGTGAATGACCTTTTTATAGATTTATGAAATAGCCTAATACGATAACCAGATTCAAGAAACATCGCATAAGTCGATGCTTTAATTTGTGGTGTAGTTAGACAGAGAAGAGAGAAAAACTTGACTCGTTTTGTTGTTACTCATTGACAAGAAGACAAAATTCTTCCTGGTCAAACAGTTCCCTCCTCTCTCTGTCTTTTGAAATGTAACGTAATTTTGAATTCAATACAAGTTCATGAACTTCATCTTTTCAGTTTTGTATTCCGCTAACATCGATTACAATTGCATGTGGGATGATAAAGAAATCGGATGCAATCCTTTGAAGGGAATGGTATCGAATGATTTTTACTAAATGTTTTAAATTATTGAAAGTTCAATTTTTTTTTGTTTGATTAGCCCAAGATATACCTAAGTTAAGATAATGTAAAATTGACTAGGTTCCATTATTTATGACTACTTTATGTTTTGGAGATAAGAGGAAAATGAGATAAATTTTTGTTTGTTTGCCCGCAATATACATAAAATATTGATCAATTCAAATGAAAACAACAACAACAAAAAATTCTATGAAAATAAGAAAAATTACAACAAAGTTTTTAAACATTCGTTTTTTGTTTCAATGTTTTGTTTCACTCGCTGGCAGAGAGTCGCTGCACCCCTGGCAAATGTTGCGGTAATTTGTATTTCCCAAGAGCTTCAAACTAAATAGCCTCGATCGAAACAACACACACTCTACGGATAATAGTGACCTAGTCAAAATTTCGTTTGATTTTTACGTCAGGGACCCGGAATCTGGGTGGTTCGCGTGGTCAAATCAAAAATTGATGTATGAAAGGTATTGAGTCATTTTGACTCGGCCCACCGTGGAGTGGGTGTTTTTTTGTATTAAGGCTATTTACTTCAAACCAATACGTAATCTACTATTAGGTTAGGGGGATTTGAAAATCTTTAAAAAGTAAGCCGGAGTATGACGATACAAATCTTGCACCTAGAAAATCATGTACCATCGAGTTGCATAAAACGTTTTTCTCAAAAAGGACAAAATAAGTTTCTCCTAACTTTATGCTTCAGCAACGGACCATCAGAGTGCATCTTACCGAGGCGATCTTCCAACATACACTTTTCCTTTGAACAGGTGTAAAACAAGCCACCGGCCTACAGGCGAACTAGAATGAACGAAGACCATAAGAGGAATCAATATACGAATGGATACTTCTCCAGAACAAATATTAAGCGGACCCGTACGAGTTGTGCACGACATAAATTAGCTAGTTCATAAAAGGCATACGTCTTAAAACTACTCTGCATCATACCGCATCATTCAATCATTCCACTTCCACTCATCCCTTGTTGAAATTGCTGGCAGCAATCGCGAAAGTTCCGTACGAAGTCTAACTTGGAAATTGAACCTCGGAAAAAATTCATCAAAATAAAGTGGAATTCGCTTGAGATGCTGCCAAAAAATACTAAAATCCAAGCAGCTGGCGGCCAATTTCTAAGGTCATCACAGTTCTACCGCTTCAAAACTTTCATTATCTTTCAAAGGAACTCGAAATATCGACGAAAACACTAAAAATGAAGGTAGCAGCTGGGGGCCATTTTGTTAGGTCACCTAAAACAATCTTACTGCTTCACGGTCGTCATAACCTTTTAAACAAAAAAAATTCATGAAAATCGGATGAAACTTACTCGACATTTTACCCAAGAAACTCTACCTTCACTGTACGGCCGAGTAGCTCGACTATGGCTCACTCTATGGGTGCTAACTTCCGAGTCCTCAATCCAAAGTTTGACAAACTTTTTTTCCTGTATTGGCGTAGTCGATACCTTTCATTTGCAACATCTATCGACATCGATGACATGCAACATCGATGAACGAACAATACTGCCGGTAATTAATGCGAGAAACCTCGAAAATAGCACTAACTCTACCACA
The DNA here is from genome assembly GCA_026413405.1 of Phytosciara flavipes. Taxonomy (NCBI): domain Eukaryota; kingdom Metazoa; phylum Arthropoda; class Insecta; order Diptera; family Sciaridae; genus Phytosciara; species Phytosciara flavipes. The sequence goes on along the minus strand of JANTFA010144530.1, from coordinate 15,395 downwards.
TCTTTGGATCGGCTCCACCGATTTTGCTCATAATGGAACTTAAACTAGCAGTTGTGAATACAAATCTAGAAAGAAAGTCACATCGAGATTGGTTTCGTTTTACTCAAGACCGACACATACTTTTTATTGCTGATTTGGCATCTAGGGGTGACCCTAGAAGGTTTACCCTTACTCCGAGGTTCGAAATCGACGTGTTCAAACGTAAGAGTAAAGACATGTGACCCTCGTACCTCGTGCGGATCTAAAAATATTATTACGAGACTAAATTCAAGGCAAGTCAAATGTCAGCATTCCGCAATTGCTGCTACACAGACGATTCAGTAGCCTAAATCCTAAGAAAGAAGTCCTCCGGAACAATACGACAAATTAGCGGAACCTTCAAAAAATTCATGATTTCGTAAATTGTTAAATTTTGCATTGGCTACGCTGAATGATTGCTGTGTATGTCAAACTTAGCGACATTTTAGCCCCGTGGCCGAACATAAAACTGTGATTCATATGATGATCTGTTAATGGAAAATTTCCATTTAATGGTTTGACTTTCTACCTGAAGTCTTCACAAAATAAAAATGAAAACCGCGGTCATTTTCACGACATTAACTAGCACCCACGACATTTACTAGCACACTCGGAATTTCAATGTTGTGTTGACTTTCGTTATGAAATCTGCTACTTCTACTGCTTAATCGCCTAACATCTTTTTCTTCATTAGTTAAACCGTACTTTTTGCTATAAAACAGAGCACTTAACTGAGCGTTTCGTTCATACCTGTAATCATTGTCGATAACAAATGGCTAGCCGCTTCTAACAGGCTACTGCCCGGAAGTTTTTAGTCTTCTCCCGGTGAGTGATCATTGTTTATGGCATAGCCGCTGCAATAAAACCACTGCATAAAATCCTACACAACTCTATTGTGCAATTCGTATCATAGTTTTTACCTGTACAAACAAACATCAAATACAATAAGAATGCACCTCTACTAATGAATCAGTTTTGTTGGTAGGTATGCCGCCGCATTTTACCAAACACAGAGACCGAAACATAAATATTTTATTATTAATCTCTCTCTCAATGAAATTTCAATTCCATTCAGTCAGTGTTCGGTTAGTCAGTTACGAGAGCTAAAAGCAAACGGTTACGTGTGTTTTGTTGTCCGTGCGTTTCTTGTTATAATTTTTCTGTTTTTCGTTGATTTTTACATGAATACGAAGTAGTGGCCAGTGCGAGACCGAATTTTGTGCCGATAATATTTTGTGTTTCAATTGGATTATCCCTGATGACTGGAACAAAATGAAATTAAGTGTAGCATTGGAATCACTAGTGGTGGCTCTGATAATCGGTAAGCTCTGAAAATGCCCAACTCAGAAAGGTTGGAATATTTTCTCGATGAGTGATCGCCATCGCATTATAACGTCAACATAATGGAACCATACTCATACCAATATAACCTGCTCAGTGTCTGTATAGTAAAAGTGGTGCTTGTATGCTCGTAAAGTGGTTGCACACCTTTAGAGAGCGACAGGTTTTTCTAAACGTAAAAATGCGCCAGTAATTGTGTGTGCTACAGTCACATTTTAACCGTAAATTTTGTGGGTGTTTCAATGTGTGCGTGTAGAACGATCGTCATGCAATAAATGCGTTGTTTTCTCGTCGGAACAACAAAACACCATTACCTACCAACGCTATAAATTTCCACCTGACAACGACAATGGTCACGGATGACTGTTTCTTTGATTTTTCGTCTATTACAGTGGACATCATCTTTTTTTTGAGCGGAAAAGTGTGAATGTTGGAATGAGTTTTGTTTGTGTTTTCATTTAGAATTTCAGTGGGGGCGTTTTTATTGATCGGCTTTATCGACTCAAAAAAATGATTTTTTTTCGGTTAATTTTTTATTTGTGTTGTCTTGGTGACACAGTTCACTCGCTCGATAAGTCATAAAAATTCTTGAATGAGTTGATTCCGTTAATCGGGTTCCGTAAAGTGGTCGACGTCATTTTGAATAGTTTCTCTTGTCAAGCTCAATGGAATCCTCTGGTTTACGTTAACAGTCAATTCCTCACTCATTTCATTGATTACGGGTGTATTTATACCACCCGAACTACCACATTGTAGGACTTAAGTTAGGCAATTTGTTTGAGTCGAGATTTGAGAATGGATAATAATTATGAAGACAAACTCGATGATTTATTCAAGTCGCAAGTCGTGTTGTTTTAATCATCACATTTTTGATGAAATGTTAATTTGGAAACTACAATCGAAAACCAAGTGGTATGACGATCGACGATGTTTTTGTTTGTTTACGTCATACCCCTTAACTATATTCCAATGAATATCAGAAGTGACCAATCAAGTTCAAAGATTTTTTTCGATTCCTTCTCTTAGTTCGATCAACAGAACTCCAAGCAGACCTTTTCTATTAGTACTTTTCTCATGCCTTTTCATGGGACTAAATGACTGATGGTTCCTCTTAATTTTTTCTTTCGGCGCAAAAAGTTTTGTGGACATCTGTTGTTGGCGGTGGATTTTAGCCACTTTCACTAGCACTTACACACTTCAGCATGTAATAAATAGATTACGTTGAATGCGGCTTAAGTCATTCATTACATGGAGGACAATTCTATGATAAGAGTTGAACTCACGGGTGTGTAAGCAACAAGCTTTGGAAACTGTTATTCTGAATGGCAAGTGTAGAATTTGCACATCCGAAGTTCGGATTCCGAACCGAAAGCTAGCAGTAACACAAGTCAAAATAACAGTACTCAAAGCGAGTAGCTTGCAACACACAAGTTTGTTCACGAGTCTCATAAATGAGCCCCGAATGAATGAAGTACTTCCAACATTCAACGCAGCTTATTTTAATGCCTGTCCCATGCTTAACGTTGTTTTATATACATGTAAGCACAACTTTCCATATTCTCGTGACGAAGTGACATATAGAATCTACATATTGATGAGACTATTCGACTAGTTTGCAATATTTCTACACATAGTTGGGTGGCCGTTACGAGTAGCTGCTTCGTATCTGTCGTGTATGGTCATGTTTAGAAAACTTCGCAAGTACGAAGTAATGGCAAGTGAAAGTGCCAAGCATCTACCGTCCACCACAGATAATGTGTAAAACTTTTCATGCCTAGTGACATGTGTAAAACTTTTCATGCCTAGTGACTAGACTAGGCCGAGTAAAATTCGGTAATTTTGTCCCAAGGAACACACATAGAATCATGATTCTCAGGCGCAAATTAGTTATTAATAATAAGAGTTGGAGAAGTACACATTTTCTCACCTGAATTGTCACTCACGCCATACGAATGGAAAACAATTCTTGGTAACTAGTCAGCCTGCACTGTCTCTTTTCTTACATGTCGTATTGATTCCGAGAAGATATTTTCAACCTTAAATTTTTCTAGATTCATCTAAAACTGTGCCAGAAATTTCAACTATTCAGCGAGTACTTCCTCCTTTTTTGTAATTTTAACTATTTTAATCAAACCTAATCTTCAGGTTGCTTGTGAAGGGTGTACAGTACAATTCGTTTCATTGAAAGCTTCACAATTTGTATCAAACTATCAAAATTTCCACCTAATTGAGACGGTCTTTCAGTTAACTCACACGAAGCATACAGAATCCAGACCTAAAAATTGAAGAAAAAAAAACATTTCTCGTATAAAGGTATCTTCTAAATTCGAAGAATTTTTCTTAAAATGCCGGTCCTTTAATACCTTACTGAAACGTGAATGAAGAACCCACAGCGCATACTAACCGTCCGTCCATTGGATTAATTTAATCCGATTCAATGCAATGCATAATTGAACCTACCTTCTGTATGGTTCGTGTTGTTAAGTTTTCTGATTTTAAATTGATGACGAAGTAGATCCATAACGATGTTGAAGAATTCAATTGTTGTGCTACAAATTATAGACTCTCGAAGATATAACACACACAACTGGTGTTCACACTCATACAAACTATAAGTGAGAAAAAAACCCGAGAAAAAAAATCAAAAATTTTATTTCAAGCCGTCCGTCATTCACTTTCTTATCAATAAAAAATTCATTAGAAGAAAATGATCCACAATTATAATTTAGAAAACTTTTTTTTTGTTAATGGTTCTAACGCTAGACGATAAATAATTAACTTTCGAGTTGAGGAAGGTTTTTAATTTTATGAGTCGTGTGTACAAGTTGTAAGACTTCCTATAATTATCTCATGGTTTTGCTGCTTAACGGTGGCACACAATTCGTTTCGTAGTTCAAACGGTCAGTTTTAGTGGTTTTTGTTCGACTTTTACGGAATTGTTTTATGATGTTGCCTGTCTCACTCAATTTGAATTAACTTAACTGGTAAAAGAGACAGGAAAATTACAGAATAGTCCTTGAATCTTTGACCTTACATGAGTTGGGACAGCTGACTGCAGTAACGAAGTTTTAGTGAGTGGATTGTTCAGAGGAAGGGGTATCGAAAAGCGATCAGAGGGAGAGTGGACTTAGAATCAGACCTACTCAGATTTCTCATGAAGAGTTTGGGCCCCATTTCCAGAGAGAGGCATTCTGTGGTAAGGTTACGGATCCTGTTGCCTGCAAGCATGGTCTAGGTTTCTAATAGTCCTTGGAGCCCTCACAAGCCCACAATTTTGTGGCCAGAGTTCGCTTTTTCATTAAAAAGGCAATATTGGTTACACGTCTGCCGTATAAAGGATAAGAACCTTAAGTCTTTTGTTAAGGTTCTTATGCTTTGTACAGCAGACGTCATCTGATCAGCGCAGAGCCGCACTCATATCATGTTAGAGCTCTTATGCCACAGTAGCTTACTGAACAACTAACTCACAGCCGCCACTCGTTACTAGCAATTTGACTAACTACGAGTCAATGTGTGGGAAGAAAATCTTTTCAAACAAGGCAAATACATGCTTCAACCGACCTTACCCTTACCACTTCCACCATTAAAGGCATGTCATTATGTCTCGTAAAGGTCATATGTTAAGTAAGGAAGATCCGCCCGTAACACCTTGCAGCATAGCTGTAGCATAACATCCACGAAATGAACTCAGAGCAAACATTCATGAAGGTTCCGAGCTGTCGCGAACGAAACCAGAAATCCGAAAGTGTTCAAAGAATCAGTTGGGTTCGTCTTGAGATACAATTTTTTTTAAGGACAAAACGATTGAATGGCTCAAGTGTCATCAGTTCAATGACTTCTAATGATGAGAAACAGTAAATTTCTATCAGCTTTTCTCGACCTTTCTGGACGCAAAATACCAAATATTTTGACCTATTTTGCAACCCTGGCGAATTCAACGTTATTGAAATGAACTCAAGTCATTATTGGATGACCAAATTTTTAAAACTAATCGAAAATTCAAGGTAAACTTTTGAAAACTTGTTTGAAACGATTTGTAGAGTGGAATGGACAGTGCACAAACATATAAAATTTGTCAATGACTTCCATGAACCACCAACCAGTTCTCAATGTTTTAAACTCGTTAAACATTAGTGCAATTTGGTAAATTACACAAAAGAAAGAAAAACTTTTGTGCACATCATCAAAATTTTAATCAAAACAAAAGAAAACCAGAAGAAATTGGGTTAAACGTTCTTCCTATGGAAATTTATTAGTTTTTAATTTGCACTCTACATAGCTCTCCGACTAACATAACACTTTCAGCTTCGTTTAATTGAAAATATTTCCAACGAATGAAATCCGTTCACCAATTAGAATTTTATGATTCATTTCAGTGATTTTGCAGAAAAATTATTTTTTCACTGATTGTGTTACCTATTCGAAACGTCGATACAAATAACGAGTTTTTAATTCGAAGTGAATTGAACATTTCTTTCTTTTCTTCTCTTTTTTTTAACAATAAAATTTAACACAAAAAAATTGTGCGATTCAATTACAATCAATCGGAATATTATTTTTCACTTTTTCTACGCTATCTCTCTACACGCTTAGTTTTGTTTGACGAACAAGACGTGAAACGAATATCGTCATCTACATTAATTCTCTGATTTTAATTTTATGTGTTTCGTGAAGTGGAAATTTACGTATTGCCCGCTGCTATGGGAATAAAAATCGTAATTTCCTCGTCTTCTACTTATTCAGCCTGCTTGCATCCACTGCTGGATGTAGGTTTCCCCTATCTGCTTCCATTTCAAACGGTCTCATTGTCAAGCATTACCAATGTTGTGCTGCTGGTTGTCTCAAATTCATTAGTCGATGTTTATCCACCTAGGCCTTCGTGTGGTTGGTTCCCAATTCATGATGGTTTTGGTCTCGTCCTGTCCACCTCTACGTTAGAGCTTCACCACAACCAATGAACCAACGTTTTGACAAAATTTGGTATGGTTACCGGTACTAATACCACTCTTTACAAAGGATTTGACGTTGTCAAAAAGCTGACTCATTGGTTGTGGTGAAGCTATAAATGAATGGACTATTCTTTCCGTGACATCTTTCCTCGATCCATGAAACCTCCTCTCGAATCCACGACGTCTTTCCATTACATCAACAACTTTTCTTTGCTCGAATTCATTCATTTGCCATTTTGTCTCTGACACATCTGTGCATGACATCAACGACTTTTGTTTGCTGTCGATTCCATCGATTTAATTTAGTCTCTGAAGAGAGTAATCCCAGGCATACTTCTTCTTTCCATGGTTCTTTGAGCCACACTCAATTCTTTTTCGTATGCTTTTGTTGATAATAATCGCTCCACGAATCGAACACTTTCATTCTCAGGCTATTTGGACTTTGAAAAGTAGCCAAAAATTTTCCGAACGCTACCCATCCAAGACCAATTCTACGTTTGACTTCTAGAGTTTGGTTGTCCAGCCTCAGTTTAAGCTTCTGAGTAAGGTATGACTGTCGACTTTCTCATAAACGGTGTTTCCAATTTTCGATTCTCCTGTTATCAACGACGTTTGTCAAGATTTCCCCTTTTGATAAGTTCGTCTTGGGTATTGATACCAAATTTGTTTAACTCTTCATTTTCAAATGTTGCAACATGCCTTAAGCTTCGCTTAGACAAACTGCCACAAGAACTACGTAATCTGTTCCACAGATTTTGTGGAACGGAGATGACTCAGGTACTGCAATTTCATGTTAATTCCCAGTCTCATTTCTTAGAAACACTGTCCAGAGTTGGTGTCAACCTGTGGTGTTAACTTTTCTGGTTCTGTTGATTCAGTTGAATTTAAATAGAAATCGCGCAGAACATTGACAGATATTTATTGAACGAAATTTATGAATTGTATGCCACATTTATCAAACATACTGAAAAAAAGTCAGAAGAAATATTCAGTAACCTCTTCTTCGCCGAATAACAACTCGGACAAATAATACGAAAAGAAGAAGAAGAAAAAAAGACAAACAGAAAACAAGTTCTGTTCTGTTTAATGTAACTTTTTCTCAATGTCTTCCATATTCTTTTACCTTTCTTAGAAGTTGTCTTTTCTCTGTGTTTATGGTTTTGAAAAAAAAATTTCTTTTTAAAAACGAACACACTGGTTCATGTTATTGCACATGATGGGACATACCTACGGCGACATTGGCCTCCAGCATAAAATTTTATTTTTCGTTCGAAAATAATAATTTTTTCTAAAAATTTTTTTTTTGCATCGACAACAAAAAAATGGATTGAGTTGAGGATGTCACGTATGTCATGTGTACTGTACCAATGATGGCACATTTGAAGCATTAAGTTCAATGAAATACCTTTACACAGCAATTTACTCTACAAGACCATGCATGTACACAGTCCGTATTCCATTTCTGTACATTACTCGTAATCGAGTTCAGAGTTTACATTGTAGTCATGGAAGAAGTTGCACAAAGGAAAACTTGGAGTGAAAATTTGAGGTCAGCACCGAGATACATAGTTTTGTTATCTTAACGCCATGTAACAGCATGCGTTGTACTGACTGTATGTGTAAAGAGTCATTCCCCTCTCCCCTGTCGCACGACAAATTGTATGGAGAAAATTTCAAAAATGTACGAAACGTATGTCAGATCCCCCTTCCCTCCTGTGGAGAGGTGGAATGAAGAAAATTCAGGCAGCCGGTCACGTTTTTGTAAATTTTACATTCTTTTCTCATACTCGGTCTCTTCTCACGCATTTATTGTTTTTCAAAAAGTAAGAAAAACCGAGGGGTCGGCGTTATGCCTTAAACGGCGCCTGCATAGGGTAGAAGTATATAAGCCAAACGCCAATATTGGGCAAGGGGTGAGGGAGGAACTAAAAATCGGAAAATTGGGTGGACGTCAACCCCTTACTGCGAATGGATTAAAGTTGTATTACTTAACGTGGAGTCTTTTTGTCTAGAGGACCAAAAGGACCAGACGCTTCATATGAAAGTTGAAAATAAGAGCGGAGCTAAAAACTTGTCGATGTAACCATTGCTGAATGTTGGTTTTGATTTTATTGGAGTGTTTGGAAGAAGAACAGTTTTCTAGCCAAATTAGAGAAATCAAAATCACTTTCATAACGCTAATTTTGTGAAACAAAAAACGCTGTGAGGTTTCTAGAAAGGTGCCTTGTTGGATGATTAACATCGATGGAATATGCTGATGTTAAAGATGCAGTAATAGATTGGACGTTTGTGGGTTGCTGAAATAGTTAACATTGGCCGTTTCTCACAAAATAATATTCTCCACTTTGAAGCCTAACAGTTTAATACGAAGAAAACGATGAAACTTCAATCATATCCCAGACTTTCTCATGTGTAAGTCATGATTAATATTGTGCACAATAGAGAATACAAATGTAATGAATGACTAACAAACAAGGCGAACTTAATGTGTGAGCACTTAGGAAATATCTTTTTGAGAAGAAAAAATAAACTTTTACAACAGAAATATATGTCTCATTAATACCACACAAAATATGTGTGCACATTTGTTACATCGAGTATTCGTTTCATCGACGGCATATTTCGGTAACATGATCCGGGTTAATGGATATTTACTTTTCTATTTCATATATTGGACGATTATTTGGAGTGGCTTTTTGATATTTATTCAGATTACATTTAGCAATGTCGTTTGCAGTCAATGAATTCGTAAATTTTACATAATCTGAAATTCTAAACGTTTTGCTCTGCAAGCTAGTTGTATAATGCTGGGAATTTTTTAGGTAAATAATATGGGACGCAATAGGTTGGGCATAACAGCTTTCTGATGGCAAACATAATCGAAATATTTGAATTTCCGAACTATTTTTCTTTCAATCATTTCGAATGTTTGTGATGCATATATTTATGGTTGACCTTTGTTTCGACCCTCAAGACCAACCTTTCTGCGACGAAAGTAAACTTTGAGGAGACTTCATTCAACAAGCGTTACCGTATGTTTATGGGTAATTCCATGACCTGTCCCATGATGAACGAAATTGGGTCTTGAAGTAGCTCGGAATCGGTAAGATTCGGCATTCCGGTTGCTCCTCTGTAGTTTTTGACGTCCGTCTTCTTGTGTGGAGCTCTTATTTAGCTCAATTTGAATTTGTCTTGAAGTCGTCTAACGATTTTCCATAAATTATACTGAGTGGAACTGTCATGCTCTTGGCACACTCTCGTAATACAACCGGTGAAATCGAATCGGGGTCTTAGATAAATCCATTGTGGTTAACGTTTTCTCTACGACTTCTGGTGTTACATGTATCATCATCAGGGCATCAGTCATCATGCTTTTTAAACTTTTCAAAAACGGCAGACAATTCCATTAAATCTTCTCCGTAGCCAAATTTTTCTCAAAAAAAATCCTGGTAACCAGGTTTGCAGTGTTTCGTTTTGCATTCCAAATGAGATCTACTACTTCATTTGTTGTCACATGAATTTATTGATTCTTTTTATATAACCAACGCTACGTGGAGCTGGTCGCTTATTTTGGTCATCATTGTCGATAAAAGACACATAACTTTCCCGTTTCTGAAAGATTGAGAAAGACAAGAGTGGAAATTTCTGTGGTGTTCACGACCTAACACTTACTTCAATATCAGATGCTGAATTTTTCGAATATTTTCCTTTTAGTAGCAACTTCGATTGTACCATAAGCCAATTTGCATGATCTTGATTGAGTAGCATAAATACCATGAAAGTTCAGTTCGTATGTAAAACCCCAAGTTTCCCATTTGAAAGTACACAAAACTCGGATTCGTGTTAAGTCTCACTTCTTTGTGTGTCACATTTTGTCAACTCCTACCCTCCTTCTTCAATTATTGGATGCCAGTTATGGATAGCCACTTAGCATTCTAAGTGACCCGGTTCCGATTTGATCACTTGGACATATTCTATTGTCAATTTAGGAGTAAAGTTTCCATATTAAACCCGAGTCTGGTATATTCTCCACATATACCGGTATTCTCTTCGCTAACTACCTCATGCAGAGAGATGATACCCAGCCGAAATATCATCTCTCTGACCTCATGTTTGTTCTTATACCTTAACTACTAGGCTAGTCTAGATCTCAGTCAGTTTCCATTATGTAGAGAAACGAAATTGTGTTTCTAACCATTGTCGTTATTACAATGGACTGATATGCACGTACCACAGTCCAGAAATAAAGCGATAGATAAACTTTCTGCGCAATACACTTACCTTATACCATCTTGTTTTCTTGACTTCCGCACCTGGATGAGTCAGAACAGTAAAACAATTGTTTCGTCTAATTTCTGCAAAAGTTCTTTGGATGAAGAATATATAAGTTTCGTGTTACTTGAACCATACCAATGACTTCATACATTTACCTTAACAAAACAAAAGGAAAAAATCCGATCTTTCTTAACTTAGCATATTCGTTTGTTTACTTTTTACATCGAAAAATGTTGAATTATAATTAGTTTTGTATGGAACGTTTTCCGCTCGCGAATCTTACCAACCTTATGTCGTCGTTTGTATACGGGGCATACATCTACTCATTGTGTTTAATTTTAGTTGTTTCTTGTATATGGTTTGTTTAAATTTATTTATTTATTTTCTGGTCTTCACTATTTTGTTTCAATGGAAGTTGTGCTGGTAGACACGCAGGTTACGAACATATTAATTGGTGTAACAGTTAAACTTCTGCATCTACTAAAACACGGTCAGGTAGAGGGCACATGAAATTGCATTACAAGACATGGAATGCATGGTGGTAATATGTGTAGCTTACATGTACTAATTATTGTCATGAAAGTTGCGTAGTTCATCGTACCAGATAAAAACACACCGTGTGCTATTTATGCTGACATCAGCGGTCATCTGAACGCAAAAGACAATAGTAAACAAACAACACACAAAACTGAATTGAGATATGTAGCTCATTTTTCGGTATACTTGAGTGCTTGTACAGTGTAAGCAAGTAATTGGATAGAATATTAAGGTTCATCGGAAGGGATTCTTTTGAAAAACAACATGCCCAAATCGTATGCATTTCTTATATGTCAAAAAGTACTGTTAGACCCTTACGAAGTACGAGGGTCTGTAGCTTTCACTCTTTCGTCTAATTCGAATCCTTGGAGTAAGGACAAACCTTTTTTAGTTGCCTTGAATTGACAACTCGAGTAAATTTCATCCGATTTTCGTAATTTTATTTTTGTTTCAAAGATTAATGGAAACCGCGAAGCGGAAGATTTATTTTTGGTGATAAAAGAGATGGCCGCCAGTGTCCATCTTGTATTTAAGTGGGCTTCTCAAATAAATTTCACCTGATTTTCGTAAATATTTTTCAGAGTTCAATTTTCAGATTGGGATCTGTTCGAGCTATTCTAAACAACGGATGAGTTTAAATGAAATGATTTAAAGATGCAGTGTTGCAGAGTGTTTTTTATGTTTTGAGCGATCCCCCCGCTTGTACGAGATTTTATGGGAGGGAAAATCCAGAAAAGGCTAAATGTGGACACCACGAACGTATTGTATGTATGGCCCCTGAACTACATACGACCTATTTAGCCTCGGTTTTCCAACGAAACCGACTACGCATCTTCAAACTACCTACCACATTCAAAAGGCAGATAGAAAATATCTCAAACTTTGACATCGCTAGGACTAGGACAACACCTATTACACCTTATGTCGTCAGGCGTCAAGTGAACGCACGAAATTTAAAAATATTTCTCTCGGCATACGAAGTCACACGTATACTAACGTACGTGCGTTCACTTCAAGCAGGGCCTATTTTAAGGGAATTAAAGCAGAGGGAATATCACTATTAAGCAAAACATCGTTTCTATCCCTAGACCTTACAAAAAGACCAGCTGAGTTTAGAGAACTAAAAACGAATGGTTTCTCATAGCTTTGAAGAGTGTAAAAAAAATATGTCTGTTTTCGGCAGATGGTTTTTCCGAATAATCCCTTTTAGGTTAGTGGACTGATTCATTAAAATTTCAAATTTACGAGATGATGCCTCAAGAGTTAAATTATTTTTGGATTTAAAAACAATTTATTGTTTAAGGCCTTCAAGAATACATTTATTTTGTCGAAACTCGGTCTCTAAATATGTTCACATCCGCTGATAGGGTAGGGACTAAGTACTTGATTAAGCGCGTTCGAGGCTCACCAACAATGCTCCAATAAATCAAAAACACAACGAGTTTGCTGAGAAGAAGAACTACGACTTTTTTCCACTAAATAAAACATTTGGTTTCCCCCCTAAAAATAGACAAAAATGAAACAGAAACCAACGTTCGTTCAATTGATTTATTGTTTATCGTACAACACCTGTTTAAATTGTAACAAAAAGAATGAGCTGTCTGTGTGTGCTCATCGTTATTCCGTTTGAAAAGTTGTAAAAGAAATGTTCGAAGAAATGTTCATTTCTTTACAATGAAAAAATTCAAATGACTCTCACGATTTCAAAAATATCAACCTTTGTGTTGGTTAACACCATTGGACACATTGTTTGTTCGGAATGAAATTAAATTTTAAATTCTCAACGCTTCGGTTGTTAATGATTCGATTCTGATTAAATTCACAGTCAAATTAAGTATCATAAGAAAAGAGAAACATTTCAACGCAAAACGATCTACTTCCAATTTGAGTTAAAAGTCAAAAGAAGTCAAAGAAGCGAATGAAAGAAGAAAACAGATTTCAACAGAAGAAAAAAATCCATTCAGAATTAAGATAATGACGACGATGCTGACCTAGTGTAGCAATTACATCACAAGCATTATGCCCACTTTAAGCTGGATATTAATATCATGTTCTTATTACCGGCCATCGTCTTAATTGAGAACAATGATGAGCGAAAGGTATAAGCTGTGTGATCCATGCAAAAGAAATTTTTATGCAAATTCCAATCGACGACGGTAACATTTTGTTGTTGCTGTTGCTCGATTGGTGAGCCTCCACTGAGGTTATTTAACTGTTTTATCTATTTATACACACCACAATATCCGATTAATGAACATCAGAAAGAATTAAATTAATCCAGTTACTGATTTACGAAATATTGATATTCACAATGTAGGTTTCCAGTTTTACGTTCCGATGGACAGTGTAGTCTATTCAGAAGAATATTACTGTGCGGACAGGTGTTAACGAATGTAATTCGTTTATTATCGGCGGAAAAAGTGGAAAATTCCATTTGCATTTCCTAGTTAAACTCTAATCCCACGTTGACACACTACAAAATCGAAATAGATTCAATCGTTGAACCAGTCTTACTGGCTGCTCGAGGTAGAATTGGGTCAGAACAATTTTCTTCCGATTTCGTTTTCATATATTTTGAGCCTACATAATTATGATGGAAAAAATAATTCACCGCTCTGGTGGTGTAGAGAGCTAACGTGTTGGCTTCACGAACCAACGATTGGGGGTTCGAATCCACCGTCAGACAAATGGGCATAAAGTAATTTTCCATTCAAGTTTCAATTCAGTATTCGAATCGCTTTATCCCAACAAACATTGAGAAAATAATTGGAGACGTGCAGTATTTCACCAGGTGTTTCACAAACGCATTCAGTGTGAAGTTAATGAGCTTAACGTCAACGCAGTAAACAAGCGTAGGAGCTGCACATCTTAAAAATAAAAAGATCGTAGGATGGAATATGGTGTTTGCATCGAGCTCTTCTTCCACTTCTTTCATAACCTTTATTGCATCTACAGCTGGATGTATAGTATATGCTTCCTCCATAGATCGCCATTTCTCCTCGTTCATTGCCGTTAGTTTGATGGTGTTGGTCCATCTTTCCAGTAGTAGTTCCATTAGCCAGTCGTCATTGCATAGTACTTGCTTATAGCCTGCATAATTTTCGTTTCCTGTCGGATTCATTCATTTCTCATTTTGTTGAGAGAAATTCCAGGCATTGATCCCTTCATGGCCCTTTGTGCTGCTCTCAATTTGTTATCATGATAGTTTCTGAACATGTACGGGTTATGATTGGCAGCAGCACACATTTCGACGTTCTTCCGTTTCAGACTCTTCTTTATCTTGATCAGATATACCGTAGTTTGCCGAACGCTGCCCAGCCGAGTCCATTATTTCTTCTGATTTCGATCGTTGCTGGTTGTCGAGGCCGAGCATCGTGTTTTGACCAAGAATCAAGACATTTTTGAGAGCCGACGATTTTTCTGGCATCATTGATGTTCGTAATGATCTTAGATTTTGACATGCTCATCTTCTGCGCTTGCCTTTTAACTCCAACGGAATTGTTTCATTTTCATCCGTAGAGGTTGCTGTTAGAACAATGTCATCAGCAAATCGGAGATGACTCAGGAATGATCCGTTGATATGGATTCCTTTTCCGCCAACTGATTTTTTTTTGAACAAACTAGCGAGTTTCAGTAGTCAATTTTTCCCAACCTTAAGATTCTCAGCACCAGGATCAAAGGGCATCGTTTCCATTTCTCGAAATCAGGTTTCTTTAGAGTCTCGCAATGTAGGTAAAAATAATATTCAAATATGGAGATTCTCAAGAACTATCATGGCAATATGACGGTAAACGTTATCCGAAACAAATCTTCATAAATAAAAGACTTGACAACAATCACACGAAAACGTGACTTTAACATCGCAAGTTCTGTAATTGATGTTTCTTGTGTCAGGGCCGAAAATGGGGGAACTCTTAGATGATTCTAAGTTTTTCGGACATTTCGTTTGAAAAGGCCTTAAATCAATCGTCCAAAACAGATACACAATAGCGAAAGTGCATGCATTTGAACTTTAAGTCAATTTACTTGTCATCCCTAGTGGTGTAAAAAGCCACTTTCGACCCAAGGGAATGTTAAGGCATGTGAAGGAGTTTAATTCCTTGAATTTGTTGAGGGTTGAGGGTGCAGTGCAACCTTATATCGTTCAGTTATGCATGAAACCGTTGATGACCAATTTTCTTTTTCTCTTTACAGTCATAATTCCCGCGCTAGCAGATCATCCAAAAGAAGCGTATTTCAATGGAACATCGTACTTGAGATTGGTCAACCCAATGC
>JANTFA010144497.1:0-11829 GCA_026413405.1 Phytosciara flavipes | reverse complement strand
TATTTTCCAATTTGTGAGAACTTCGACTTGAGGCTATAAATCACTTGTCAGCAGTCATAATGCCTTTTGCCTTTTATTATATATACTCCGAAGGTATTATCATTCTTAGTTAATGCAATGTGTTCGGGAATTCAGAAGTCAATCGAGTGTCTTAGCGCTCATCTGATCTGATTTCGCCACGTATCTAATCAGACGTTGGATGGAGAGGAATAATGTAAATGGGTTTCTGTACTACTTAAGGTGTTCGTTATTATTTTAAGAGCAGTTAATTCCTTGGTAGTCATGATAACGGAGTTTTTTTTTTTGAAGGACCCAGACCAGACACAGACACCAATAAAACAATAGACATCGTAGGGAATTATTTTGTCGTCACTCTGAAGTTTTTGATAGTGCTCTCCTGTTAATCAGATTTTTACAAAAAATAAACGTAGGAATCATCCGTTACGTTTCTCGATTGACTGCGTGTCTTTCGTTTGCCATGAAATCTGTTACTTCATTTGTTTTTACATGCTTTTTTATGTTTAACGAAACGAATTTAGCCATTTCTCATCACTCATATTGGGCCCCCACGATTGATCTTAGTCAACGCAGTCCAAGCAAAAGTGATCATAGTCGACAGCTACCAAATAGATTACTAATTCATATGACAAATTCCACGACCTTATCTCGTGACCAATAAACTTGGTCTTAAAATAGCTTGGAATCTGTGAGACTGTTCTTAGAGCCACCTTCATGGAGCCCTATCTGGTATAATATGGATCCTCTTTCGAATGAATCAAACATGCTCTAAGAAAATATCAATGGATTTCGAGATGTTTTGGTTTAAACTTTGTTCGTCACGGGACAAGGTCGTGCATTCTCCAAACTATTCACAGTGTCAAAATTTGGATGACACAATGTCCAGTCGGAGTACTCTATCCAGAGTACCTTTCATGCCTGCAGTAAGTTGCCTTAAAACGATTCTTTTGAAAAACAATCTGGTGAAATCGCAAGCAATTGCTTGTATATGCGCCTCGAAAGGTGTATGTACGACTCTAGAAGCCAAAAAATTTTTTGCGAAATTATTCAACGCTTGTGTGGCCAAGCACCAAAAACATACGCTTTTCAGTTGAAAGTTTCTTAAGGTAGACGAAACGTACCATGGTCGTGTGGGGTGTCATTCAAAAGGTAATGGCATGTGCTTTTGGGGATGTTTAGAGGCTTATTTTGTTGAATGAAAGGTTTCGAGCATGAGCCGACGGCTCACTAAATGCATCACAACACTATCAATAAAAATTTTGTATTTCTGTTGTTAGGGTACAGGGTTCTTCAAAGTTTTTATTTCAACCTCTTTGGCTCTGTTTCGATAACTAACCATTTGTTTCGTAGTTATGTGGTCATCCATAAAGTACGTACGCTGTGTACGCTCGATTCTTGACCGGATCATCAAGTCTGTTTACGCAAGTTTCTATGGGAAAAAATCCAAGAAAGGCCAATTTTAGACACAGCCCCTGCTCTAAGAGCATACTTACTTTATGGATGGCCCCTATCGGTCACAAAAGATTAGTCGTCCTCAACTGAATTATGCGCCTGCAAGGTATTGCGAATCTAACTCAGGCAGGGTTACACTAAGCTTTTGTCCCCGGCTATATTTGATTCTAAAGCCACAAATTCGTATGCAGATTTACATTGCTCTGACGAACTACGTTTGTGAAGAATATGAAATGTTAACGGGGTGTCGATTCTCACGAAGAGAAAGTCGGCCAGCACATTCCCGATATGGTAAATGAATGTTGAGATTGATGTTGATATTTAAACTGATGGAGAAAAGTTTCAGGAACAGTAAACTTCTCAATTTAAAAACTGAAATGGCATTGCATATGGAATTAATGTTGCGCATATTAAACGACCTGAACCAATAACACATATGTCATGTCATGGTAATAAACCAAAAGAAATAATTTTTTTTTGCAATAAAATTTACCAAAGTAATTTTCGAACATTAATTGCCTTGAGTAATTTCGAATATCTTAATTATGCACGGCTTGTATGCCATGCTATTATTTCCCAAAGTCAGGATGTTTATATAAAAAGAACCAGAAGGCATGTTATTTAAATGGAAAATAAAAAACAGAATTTTTATTTTCTTTCCTCGTATACCATGCAGTGACTTTCCATGTGTATCTTGTAAAAGATTGGATCAGCCAGGGGTTTTTTTATTTATTATTTTTCTGAATAATATAGAGAGCTGCCAAAATATGATGAAACATATAATTTGAAAACTGACAGGTAATTATCAGTGCATAACGTGAGTGTTTTTCATATAATTTTTGTGGTCGATAAATAAGTATATGTTTACGGGCCTCCGAAATGCCGTGTATTGAATTTATAACGATGTTATCCAATTTCAAACCATACATTTACGTTATCCACCCAAATTACATTAAAGTTAAAGTTGGCACAAAGAGAAAAAAAAATAAAAATAAAAAAAAACGAGAACGAATCATCATTAAACCAGCACCAGCAGAAAGTATGGTGTCAAATAGCTATCATCATCGTCCCTAATCTTGAGGTAAAATCGAAAATGACATTAAATTGTTCTCACCCAAGAATTGAAGTGTCTGCAAAGCGTTGTATGGCATAATAATGTGTACCATACAACAATACAATGTGCCGTTGGATGTGTGCACATACAATATCCGATTGACGCATGCAAATTGATTTTCATGGGCTGTCAAATTGTCAGAAAATATGCTATATACGATGCCAGCCCAGATATCATGTCATTTAATACACCAACCAACCAACAATATAATATAATTCTTTTCCATGTTATAGTATGCGCATATTAGTCGAGGCATATGGTGCATTTCATGGACATCATTTATGTCGTTTTTAGACAAATATGTGACCTATGCTACTGTCGTTAATTCTAAGGGTAGGCAGACACTTTTTTGTGTAAATTTAAACAAAAAAAAATCTTGGAATTGATTGATGAACGAGGATTCAACTTAATACGTCAAAGCCTTCGAAGTAGAGATGAGTGGATTGCCCGAATTGGCTTCAAAGCCCGACCCAGGTCCCGTTCTAAATTTACCGTATTTTTTTAGCTAACTGGGTTCGGGTCGTATCGGCTGTCGAGAAAACCACGACTCGCTCACTAGTCAATATACGAACAATGTTCTCAATACGCTTGAACAAGGCAGCTATCTAGCAAAGTCACAAACATTGTTCACAAAATTAGAGGGATTGAAATCGGACAGTGTACCTTGGAAACATTCTAACATTCTAACAGTGCTGTACAGTGTTAGAACATTCTCAAGGCACACTGTCCGATTTCAAGCTCTCTAATTTTGTAAACCACGTTTGTGAGTTTGCTAGATAGTTGCCTTGACTTGAACGAAAATGAAATAATTTCAACATGGGTCAACCGGTGCGTTGAATTTACTTCACTAGAGAACTCCTTGATTACAGTCCACAGCTGTTATAACTTTTGATGTTTAGAGCCTCAGCCCTTCGAGCCCCCTCTAGACGAAGAGGTTGGCTACGGGCGTGCCTAATTGTTTGATTCGAAAACGAAATTTGGGAGTAGAATGAAGTGACCCAAAATTAGATTTCCATTGGGTTTACAAAATGAACAATTTCGAGTCGAGCTTGAGGAATACGATTCAGCTTAAGTTCAGTTCTCAACTTTAACGAGTTTACTGGGTTGACTGGGTTATCGGGTCTCAAACTGTGTTGCATCTTCATAGAGACCAATTGGTCCAGGTCGCTGGAATATTACATGCAACGTCATTCTTCAATGCAAAAATTTTATCGTTGCGTAGCATTTCTACTTTTTGCATACCAACTTTGCTTAACCTGAGACTCAGGGGCGCTAGTAGCAAGAATCGAGAAAACAAAAGCAAACAGAGTTAGACTGCTCTTCCCTTCCCCATGGCTCGCGTAAAGCTAATGTTGAAACAAAACTGTTTCGACCTCCGAATCCAGTGGCGGTCAGAGGTTAGCGTGGTCTAACCATCTTCAGTCGCTTCCACTGGACCGTTACACGAGACAGCAGTAAATTATTCGGTTGAACGTGTTTTCGAATGATTTACGTAAGCAATGACACGTAGCGCCCCTGAGCTTTTCGTCTCAGGTTAAGCAAAGTTGGTATGCAAATCGTTTCAAAAGTGTGCCTGGTAAAATAATGTAGGCGTAGGCGCTTGAATTGAATGGTCCAAGGCGCTTATTTTGCTAGATGCGGCTCTTTTCAATTTGGTTTGGGTTGGGTTTCGAAAAAACCTCGTCACGCTCATGTCTATTTTCGAACATAAATTATTTGCTTCGGATGAGTATAACTTACTTCTCGTGGGCATATAGAAGGAAACCTGGAAGGAAAACTGCAAATATTGCCGTGATGGCACAATAATTTCGAAATGTTGAACTTCATTCAAACATTGTTTGTTCGTTGGTTTGTCTTGTTGGTTAAACATACCATTTGACCACTTACCCAATAATTCCAATTGCATGAGATAATTTCAATTCAACTTCGATTTTGACCACAGACACTCCTGGACTATTATCATCTACAAATCATATTCTATACACACAATAGAGTGGCTTGAATACAAGTGAGGAAAGATACTTTATGAAGAATGAATCAACACACATTTATGACATTTCGTTTAGAAAATTCTGACACGTTATTATATTTGACACAGAAGCTGATATAGCAAGAGTCGTATAGAGTCGCATTTTTCGCCCGGGTATATTTATGGGACGGTGTCAGTCAAATGTTAAACGAAATGGAACTCATACAACAACAAAAAACTTGCAGAACATAATACACCCATGTGCTTTGCGGTACCATCATTCATTCTAATTGACTCGCACATTTTTCATTGTCGTTTCATTTAAACGCAACCGACGACGACGACGACGTTGGGAACTTAACAAAAAAAGATGTTTTCGCATTCATTTTCTCATAATGAGAATATTCCGTGAATGAAAAAACAAGACTACAATCCGTGACTGCCTACCCCCTCTGTCAGACTTCACTTCTTCCGGCCATTTATTTTCTATGCAATTCAAAGTAAAAAGTAAGCCACAGTATCGACCTCAAATTCTCATTCTTTTCCGATAGAAAATATTGAATCTCCAATCTGGCACCTTTCTTTCCGGTCCATATTGGCGGTATCATATCCGTTGAGACAATTGCATTCAAATAGTGGTAAACACCCTACGGAATTCAATTAAATTAAATGATACAATCCGGCGGTTCGTAATCATCAACGCACCGGTTTTATCGGACATCGTCTCGGTAACAACATCGATGGATTCCCGACCGCCGCGTTGTATAGAATTTTGAGTAATGGTTCGAATCTTTTGGAATTGTAAAATTTACACGTTGGAAACGTCTTGTTGAGGAACTGATATCCATATTCGTGAGGCGTTGTTTCGAAATCAAGTGCAAGTTTTGTTGTCAAATTGGACATGCCTTTTCGAACGGTTAAATACACGTTGTGACTGCCTGTGTCGGTTGGTGTTAGATTGAAATCGATGTATTCGGTGTCAAATGACTGTGTGTGATTTACCAGAATTGCGGTTAGTGTGCGCTGCAATATGGATTTCAATAAAAATCATCAGTAAAATTCGTTTAAAATTTATGAATGCAATCGAAAAGTTTGTCAATAGAGTTTACCCAAGTGTGCGACACTGAGGCACAATAAATCAACACACATAATGCAACACAGATCCGTAACATTGATCGATGACTTAAAAGTCGTGCCGGTATGCATGCGAAGACAGATTTAGCTAAATGATGGAAAGCCGCACGGTAGCTACTGATTCCATGGTTTCAGGAGATAATGCTGCAGTTACGTTTTGAATTCAGTTGATCGAAAACGTAATCCAACGCAGCGATTATCTTACTAAATCTGTTTGGATCGGATTATGAGCATTTGTTGTACTATTGTTATGTAATGTGATTTTAATGAGCAGCTTAATGACTGACTGAGCCACATGTAGCAGGTCTTAAGTATAATTTTACAACAGTGTCGATCTAACAAATAATTATTTGATTTGCTTAATTTCGGTGCGAAATTCTGCCGAAA
The DNA here is from genome assembly GCA_026413405.1 of Phytosciara flavipes. Classification (NCBI taxonomy): domain Eukaryota; kingdom Metazoa; phylum Arthropoda; class Insecta; order Diptera; family Sciaridae; genus Phytosciara; species Phytosciara flavipes. The sequence continues at coordinate 5,755 of JANTFA010144497.1, read as the reverse complement.
CTTGTTGTGGAAAAATTTTAAAATAATTCAGATTTAATGATGGGCTTGGGTTTCGGAAAAATATTTAAGTCTTCGAGGCTTGTATCAAAGTTCATTACGACGGTGTCAATACAAAAAGCACGTTTTAGAGGTCATACATAAAAAACGTGCGCACTTAGGGGGGAGGGGATGTCTCAAATTAGCAGTTTCCGAATTTATTTTCTATACAAAATCGCATACAGACGGGTGAAAGGAGTCAAAAATCGAGTGTACACCGAATACGTACTTAATGGATGGCTCCTTAGTGGTAATGGCCTAAAGTTAATAAAAGCTGTTCAAAGTCTTTTCATTGAGTGGTTCACCGATAATGTCAGTACAGGTTTTCTTGAGCATAAGCTGAATCTGAAATATACCCGAGCGCTGGTTAGAAAACTCCGATCAAAAATGTCGGCGGTGATTAAAATCGGCTATTTGAATTTACAACACTAAACACAAACCGGATGAACCATTATCAGCTACATTGAAGATACATAATGCTCGATTGTTGGCAAAGCATTTTGATAATGATGATTTAAAAAAATAGTTTTTATAAATATTTTGCGACGTGATTGAATTGTGTTCGTCGGATGAGCATGCAACCTTGTCCATTGCATTGAATGAAAACGATCGTTACTTGATTTTGGAACTGAATGGAAAAGTGCTAATTGCATTCCAAGAGCGATTTCTGATTTTAGAGGAAAGATTGGTTGGCACCATGCTTGATCACCGTCTCCATAATTTTTATCGAAAGCTGTGGTTTTGACTGTTGAGAGAATGTGACGTTTTTGGTTCGCCTAATTATCAAAACTGGTTATTACGTCATATAGTTTAACATTATCTTCCGTTTGTAATGACGGAAATAGCTGTAAAACAGCTGGTGCAAATTTTTACACAAATTTTGCTGACGTCCACTGTATGTAAAATCTGCTAAGAAAACCAAACAACGAAAGTGAGTAAAATGTAAAGCGATGTTGTGGTGGAAATCATCCTAATGTTACGCATTTCGGTCAGCACTTCTCACGGTTATGATGCTGTGCCAATCAGGGGCCGTTTCACAAAAGATATCACGGTTTTTGAGTGCTGTCATCAAAGTAAAATCCATAATAACTCGACAAGCTTACACTTCTTTGAATGAAAGATTGAAACTATATTAACTACGTTCGCTGATTGTTGTTCTACTTTATGAGATCCTTTCGTTACGAAAGTGTCAGTGGTAAGCTGCGCGACAAACCTAACTTACATCGATGTTAAGTGCCATTTGTGTACATGGGAGTAAAACTAGTAGGGGTAGAATGCCAGCGTCTATCAACAATATCTTTGCCGGCAAGCCGTGCGTGTGAAAGCTTTTTACAAGAACTACCACAGAACCGAACCAATTCAATCAGCACTTCTGATTCAGCAGTGTTTTGTATACACGTCTGACTATAGGTTTTTATTCTGCCACAGCTGGGAATCGAACTTTCACACTGGCAACTTCAATCGTTTAGTGGAAAGCAGACGAGCTACCCCAAATGGGGGGCATTGGCTTGAAAAATCATGGCGTCGTCTATGAAAGATTCTTCAGAGTTTACCTTTTCTTCAGAAACAATTTCGTTAACAAGTAACGGGCTTCAGGCTTCCATTGTTTTTTCATTGACCATTGAGCAATGAACAACCTGCACCACGCAAACTTTTCCCCTGTGTTTTGGCAATGTAATCTGTTAATCACATTTCGATAAGATGCTTCCTCGGTGCGACTTTTACGCAACACGTGCAGAAGTTTTCATCAATCTATTCCTATTGACAACGGATTTCATCATCCATTATTTTCACAAACATCTGATGGATTATGAATTGCTCCATTCCATTCAACCAATCCATACAATGCCCAATTAATGTGATATGAAACAACGAGCGACAAGCGACCATTTCAAGTGCTATCCACTTACCGCAAATGAATGCAGCGAAAATTTGAAAAAAAAAATGTTCTCAAGAAATCAACCGCAAAAAAGTGATGTTCTCGTTTATAATTTTTGATTGATTACAAACGAACATTATGATAACAGAAAAAACGATTTTCTGCATTATTTACAAATCTCACAAAGTAGCATTTTAAATGCCAAATAGATTGGCCGAATGACAAGACATTTATAACATTTTATCATCAATTCAGAGCTATCAAGAGATTTCTACAGATTAATCATGTGGAATTGATGACGATTGACATATCTGTTGATTGATTGAAATAGAGTTAACATTACACACATCAGTCTCTCGTTTTTTTCTTCTTCAGATTTTATATATCCCGAACCTCTGGTAATGACCGTTGAAAAACCTGATTAGATCGTCTAGAATATTGTTATATTATGAAGCAGAAAGAACGAAAAGAAGAAGAAGAAGAAGAGAAAAAACATTTTCTTTGATCAAAAGAATCCCCATACAAGGATTACTGGATGTGAATGGAATATTAATTACACGCACATTTTATATAAATAATTTATGAACCGTCTCTTTGCGCGAAAAAATATATAATGAAAAGAGCAACGCAATAGAGTGAACAAAAAAAGTCCAACGCATGCAAAAAAAATGGCTTTCAATTTCTTTGGTGCGATGGATTTCTTTTGTTGTCATTTATTACGAAAGGATGGAAACTGTTGACTCATATTACCAACAGAGCAGGTAAGTATAATGGATTTGAATGGTAGGATGGAGAGAGCGTTTGTCTTTCAATACATTTTCTCACAAAAATCAGTACATATGTGATACGTGGCATTTAAGTACTTATAATATACCTCCGGCACACTGGTACTAGTATATTTTGTACTAAGTGACAGAGACTGGAAGACGGCCTTATATAAATGACGTCAAGCTTTTTGCACTGCTGTCATCAGATTCAAATCACGCCGTATGTGCGCCAAAAATATTTTAATTTTGAACGGACTTTTGTCAACTGAACGCTACCACCATACGAAAACAGTGCGTCGAAACAACAATTTTTGCGTTTCTTTTTGAATTTGAAGCGAACTCACTGTGTGAATAACACGACAAGTGTTCACTTTTTTGAGTCAATAGTATGTCCTCCTACCAAAGAACACACCCCAAAAATTTAGTTAAAACTATGAAAGTGCTATCATGTCGAGTTATTGATGATTTCAATCTGATGACAGCACTGAAAAAACGTCACGTCATTTATGTACGATCTCTAAGCTTGCCCTAATGAAACGAAGCCGTAAAATTTTTACCACACTCAGTGTCCGAAAATTGACTTTTACGACATCATTTTCATCCGTACCGAAAGAGCGAACTTCTTGACACTTTTGAATGAGTGACGAAAAACTGTCGAGTTATGATCCTCTTGCGCAAAATAAATTTAATTTTCAAGGTTTACAAAAAAAGAAGAAGAAGAAGTGGAGAGAAAACTTAAACAAAGAAAAATGAAAGACAAGCAACAAAACAGCCGTCAATTGTTTGTGCTCTAATTTATGACGCATTCTTGTCAAAGTGATGTATATCCTGTCTCTATATACACAACACACAAGATTGATGGCATTCGGCTGTCACTTTGTGTACGACTTTGTGCAGGCAGGTTTAACAAAACATTTTATAATGGCATAGAAAATTGGTATACGTGCAAAGTAATATTGATGGAGGACTTGGAATATTATAACCCGAGTTTAAAAGTTGATTTTTTAATGATTCATGAAAATTTTTGTGAAAATAATTACATATTGAGTGATGGCAACGAGGGAAAAATTGATGGGCTCTTTTGGTAAATAAACTGAAATGTGGGTTACTGATTGAGGAGTCAACATGTCAAAATGGAAAATTGTTATTTATGGATGAAGTCAGATATGCGTTTGGAATTGACTGACAGTATTAAATACACAGAGAATATATCTCTCGTTGAATGTAAATGTTTTGTTGCTCTTTCGAGAAGGGTACGCAATTAGGAGTCGATAACCATGTGATGACTGAAGGACTGTTCTCGGCAAAACTTTTAATTTAGTTGTAGATGTCACAGAAAATAGTAATCTGCTCAATAAGGTCAGAAACGAACGCACAAGTTCCAATAACACACTTGTTGACTGGTGTGAGTACTCCACTCGCTTTCGGCTCGTTTCGAAAGCGGAAAGCCTCACACTTGTCGAAACAACCAACTTACAAAATGAATTTTCATCTCTATTTCTCTATTTACGTCACAAAAGTAACACTGAGTGACTAGTGACTCACGGCTCGTGCTACAACGTTCACACGCTCCCAAAAAAAAATTTCACCCGTGCTACATACTCTATTACGGGGCATGAAGCATGCAAATAACTAACTGTTATCCAAGTGGTGAAAATAGGAAATTGTAACAAGAGCGAAATGAAAGCCGCAACTACTTCAAGCTCGAATTTCCTATTTTCACCCAAAAGGTAAACAAAACGATTTTATCCTTGCGCAGGGTGAATCACCGTTTTTATTTACGAAACGACCACATCAATTCGTTACGTCATTTTTCAAAACGAAAATAAAGTGACAATTCAGGTGAGAAAATGTCATTACATTTTGCCATGAGTAATAAAAAGTGGAACAAGTCGTGAGCTTTTGTGCTACAGATGCGAAGCCGACAACCATTTTCCGGAGTTTTCCGCGTTTTCTTTTAACGTTAAGGCTCGATACTTCACATCGAGGCTGCCAATAGAGACCGACATAGTGAAAGACATTCCTTCTCTTTCTTTTGTGTTACATGAAACTTTTCAAACAATGTCGTACATGCGCACATGTAGTCATTTGGTCTGAGAAATATTTTACTTGCCACCTTAAGGTGGCAAGGACACTTTTTGAGAGACATGAAGTTGAAATTGAAATTGAGCTTGCTAGGCCACCTGTAAGGTTGTGAAAGTTTTATTGAATCCATTTCTAGTTCACATTCACAAGAGGAACAAATCAAAACAAGGCAGCTAATGGAGTAAAGTACATCTCATACTGAATGAGGGATTATTTTGAAAAACGATCTACTGAAATCGGACACATTTTCTAAAAAAAAGAACTTTTGATCGCCTAGATTTCAATACTAACTCCTAGAAGCGAAAACTAATTTTTAAAAAGATCCTGATGGCCGTATAGTTAGTGAGAGCAGTTCTTTCATCTCATCTAACGACGAGAACCGTTTCACTACCATGTTTGCCCATTGAGTCGAAGGTGAACTTGAACAAATACTCCCTGTTGAAGGCGAATTCGTTGCTTTTATAACACAAAACGAGATGCGAACGCAAAACATAAGCGATGAACTCCGGCTTGATATTCTGTTTTATAGCAAAGTACATGTCAAATACATTGAAGTAATAGATTTCGCATAACACAACTGAAACTAGCTTTACCAACAGAATTAATAGATTTAAGCATTCCATCGAATTCCGATTCGATACGGTTACTGTTTGCAGTGGTCGGAACGAGTTCTTTAATTCAGAAAAACGTCAAATATTTGCATCCAGGAGCTGGAGTCATTCTGTCCAGATGTGCAACTGTTAAGATAACCGCAGAGATTACCATAAACTTGTCTGAAGAGCCTTCATTTCACAAAAACATTAGTTGGCACACAGTTGTAATATGTCGTTTGTAAAATGAAATGACTAGAAAACTCAACGGTGTTGTTGATGTGACGGATGTTATACTATTACAGTCAAACATAACCACTATATTCAGTTGCATTAATAATAAAACATTTTGAAATGTTATTCAAAATAGATTGGACACATAACAACAACTGTCACTC
>JANTFA010144486.1:0-11829 GCA_026413405.1 Phytosciara flavipes | reverse complement strand
TGTAGGAACATATTACCCATTTTTTCTATTACAAAGCTTCCTGGTGATTCGGTTTCTTACCACTTCAAGTTTTACCAAACAATTTCACAATACGAGAATTTGAAGTGGGCTTTTCAATTCTCAATGATATGTTTTTAATTGAAAGTAGCCGCAAAGCAACGTGCTGGATTTCACTATCGATATCTTCTCAGCTGACATGAGTTATCAAGCGAGTCGTGAAAGCCCTTGCATAGAATTATACTTCATTCTCTGACGGTTTAATAAAAGTTTAAGTAGAGGTTAGATAACTTAAAACAAAAATCCAGATGACGTCACCAACGCAGAAACTTCCGGTAGGCTGGGCTCAATTTAATTCCTCATTCAAATCCTGCGACAAAATTCCATGTAATCGGAACTCAAAATCAAAATCTACATGACGGAAGATTATGCTGGACTATGTATGGAAATGTGTCACGTATTCCTTGGCTGCACAAAGTTGTATCACATCAAGAGTCCACGTATTCGAGGTACTCTGAACATTGAAGAAATCGTCGTCAACAAAGCCAACAAGGAGAGAGAGAGAGAGAGAGCAGGACGAAAACAATGTTTGAAGAAAAATCCTTCTGATAGAAATCCCCGCAGTAGGAAAAACCAAATCATAGCTGGGCTAACTGAATGTGACAACAGCAACAGCGATTCGGGTTAACGCCAGAATAAAGAGAAAAGAAGTTGTGAACATGAGACCCGTTTCGGGGTCGATGGGAATGCATCCCGGCCAACGATTGAATTAAATTGTTTAACATTGGAAGTTAAAGTAACAACAAAATCAGGAAGCTTTGTACACACATTAATCGTGTGCTAAGAAAAGGAGAAGACCCTGCGACGATGCAGCAATTCCATATCATTTGAAAATTTTCAAGATCAAAAATAATTCAATTCAACTGAATTGGATTCGTTATCTTAGTGATCAATTGAGATGTGATTAACCTCGGTCTGATATGCTTGATGATTGAAGACCAAGCATTTTGTTGAACCATTTTCCCAATAAAATTACACTTAGACGACCCGATTCACATAAACAATGAAGAGTGTCGTATAGTGCACAAAAGAACCCCCAAAATTAGATTTCTAATTAAGACACATTCTTCATGATCGCATCATCACCAACCGCACCATCAACCATAGTAAATTGAAGGCAATCCATCAACAAATTTGTTTCCATTCAAGCGTATTACTGAAAATGGAGCCACTCATGGGGGCGAGATGGTGTATGGTGTAAAATTGTAACAAGAAAAAGCATTTCCGAGACATTTTATGCGTTGTAACACAATGTGAACCTTTCGAAATGTATACACACAACCACTCAAACGAAGTGATGTTAAGGATGTTAATTAATAATTGATGTTAATATGGGAGGCGGGGCTGATTTGATGCGGTGTAATGCTTTTTCCTTTTGCGAGTTAATATTAACTTGAATGTTTAATTAATTGTGTAAATACACCCGACAACTCATGTTACCTCGGCGGAAATATATTGTGTGAATGAAAATCAGACTCACCTTTTGCTGAACACATTGAGACGGCTTTCATTTGGGTTTTTGTTTATATTCCTCTGGAAATACTTGCAGTCAATAATGTCGAGCACACAATGGAAACGAAACTCATTCATTAAACCACACTAGTCGCCTCTCTTGTCGAGCTCATTAACTGCTTGTGTATCAAAACAACCCACTCAATCACTAAGCACACACATTTCTTTTTACGGTCCAATATTTTCCCCCTTGTGTCTTTAGTTAACCTTTAGGCGACAAAATAATAGGTTCTATGTCAACGTTTCGGTAATGGCTATACCCATCAGAGCACACATTGAGAGTACTATTTGTATAACTTTACCGTTAAAGGTGCTGCTGTTAAAGGTGACACAACCATCTAGACATGACAGCTGATACACGAACACTAATTTTCTTAAATAGATATCGCCTAAACGGAGTATCCAATTCTGTACTCCATTCAATCGTCATTCAAGGCGAAATAATCCATTCCAGCTACACATTCGCTTTATATCGAAATCGTTTCGATAAAGTCATCCCCACATGTCACACACAAATATTAAAGTCGATAGCTAAACAACAATAGGAGATCCTTTATGTACTTTATACAACCGCATTACAATATGAAATGTATACAGTCGGGCACATATCACATATCCTCCTCATACACACCGAGCCGATTTAAGAGTGTTTTGCACTCAACTGACACAAATAATATTCTTCCGTCTGATTTTTTTCGTCTTCTTCTTTTTTGTTATTATATATCGTTTTGCAGAGGAAACACTAACAGAGGAGCACACGAAATGTTATTATGTTGAACTAACGATGGACTTGATGAAAACTGAAAGTTTTATTCAGATCACTGACACACACCGGATAAATTAGAAACACACAGGAAAATCCTATCGAATTACACGGAGCAAAACAACCCTTTTAGCCTGGGAAATGTTTTTCTTCTTCTTTTCTTTTTGTATTGGAAGTGTGCGGGTGAAGCAGCTGAAAATTTTCTGTTTTTTTTTATTGACTTTATACCGTTACGAACCGAATGAAATCCCAAAATCTTTTGGCTACAAAACACCAAATCTCTTCTCCTTGATGTTGAAGGGAAAACTTCAATTTTTGACAATTAGACTAGCACTGGACAGACGCGACTGTTCAACGTGAAATTTGCCTCGGTACTGATAAAACTTTCTGTTACCGAATGGGTGGTAAGCGGTGAGAATATTTTGTCAGCATCCAACGCAGAGCTTTCTGTGCATTGTATGTTCTCTCAACAACACATCGAATTGCAAATTGTTCGATTGCAAAAGTTCGTAGAGATGGAAAGCTTTTCTTCAGGATAATGTCAATTTTCTTTGGTTGACTTTGAGAATACTCGCAAATTTTATGTGTTAGATGGAGCAACTGTTTGGGTGTGTGCGCATGGTACGTGAAAATGAAATTCTCAACGGAAAATTGTATATGACGAGAAGACTCTCGGAGAGAATGAAAATGCTATTTATTGACGTTCTGTCCGTTGTTGTGTGTTTGGCTATCAGTGTTTTCAAATTATTTACTTCAACAAATTGATTACATCCAATGATTAGAAGAAGAAGAAGAAGATGACTAAGTCATAAATGATCTGTACGTGTTATTCTGTTGGTGTATGTGTCAAATTATGATCTGTACGAGCATCTGCTAAACTGAACATCTGTTATCATATGAACGACAAGAAATGAATGAAAATCCCCGACTCATTCGGTTTTTATGGCAAATTGCACGATTTAACAATTGAAGTAAAAGATTCGAAATCAAAATTTTGCAAATTTCTCCATCAACGAAAGTAATAGAGCCGAAAAATACTGTCTTCTGTGGTATGTTAGCCATAAAGAACTGCAAAAATCATAGATTCATATCCTGATTAGTTTCAGAGTTTGAACGAGCTTTTGCAGTATTAAGATTAACATTGATTTAGTTTCTTAACTTGCGAAGATGAATTTAGTTTCGGTTGGAAAACTATAAGTAGAAATAGTAGATTACTCCCTTGTTTAGGCTTGTTTATTTTGCCAAGTGTGGAGTCTGTGGCTCCAGCCGATGACAAGGACGGTTTCAACGACACAGGGCAAGTTAGTTTTAACGCTCATGTCAATGAATCATTTTCCGGCAGTTCGGTGAGTAAAGTTAGTAATCCTATTGCACACCGTTTCGAAATCAGGTCATCAGTGAAAACACGATTAACCTAGTCTGATGTAAAGTGGCACTATTATGAACATTTGTTAATGGGCTTAAATGGATTCCAAAGCTCTACCATTCACTGCTTTCAAACAATTTTAATGCCCTCATTTTCGGCCCGACGTCACATGTAAATGTTTTATTGAGTTTGCATATCATGATGTCGAATACGATTTTTTTTAAATTATTTTTCCGTAAAATTCGACGATTCCAAAGCCTCGAATAAGTCTCCGTATATGAGAGGTGGTTGTTCGTTAATGCATCGCCATTCTTGTTCCCTTCCTCTCAACCACTACTTCAGATTCTCAAAAAATCCTTTTCCAGTGGTCATCCGCAACAGCATTTCTAATACCCATTTGGGTTGATCCGCTGGAAAAAAAATGAAATTTATTAAAAACCGGCAAAAGGGTTTGATTCAGATGTCTGACTCAAAAGTTTGTCTTCTCGAATTCATGTGGAAAAATCTAATTTTCTATCTACATAGATGTGAACGTTCACCGAACAGGTTCTGTACGTCTGATAATCGAAAGTGGTTGGGAACATTAAAGAGAAAAGTTCATTTCATTTACCGCCTCTGCGAAATTACTCGTCCCTTCTTCCAGAACCGACTCATTTTTTAATGTCCTCTCAAAAACCTACAATCAAACAGAATTGCTAAATCTACTCGGTCAACGTTTTGACCTTATTGAGTACACTACCAGAGAAATGATAACATGTGACGTTGTTCTGACCATTCATGTATGTCTACCTTTCTCTATCTATGTTCCTAGCGGACAATAATGGAAAATCTTGCACGAATTACCTGGAGCCATATGACCGGCATTTCTGATGAGCACTTCCGTCAAATTACCAGCATGTTTGACATATCCAGCAATTTCGTTGTCCACTTTCCAAATATGGCGCTTAGCCGTCCTGTATTCGTCAGCTGCATTAAATTTCAATTTTGACAGATAATTTACAGTTAACGGATATGGTACGATTAAGTCAAGCTGTCCGCTATAAATCAAGACCTTGTAGTGTTCCAGTAATTCAGCAACCCAATCTTTCACACTGACCATAACGTCGCCATTCAAGTGTTCAGCGCATTGGTTTTGACCTCCTAGATCGTGCAATGTGTTATTGCCGACGTGAATAGCCTTACGGGTAGTGGGAGCTTGTAGAAATTCACTCAGAACTGAATCAGAGTCGTTACCATCGGGCTTGATATAATTGAAAAAAGTTGTGAAGCCTGTCAAGTCGTAGAATATGGATGATCCATTGGTAGTTCCATCGCCATCGATCAGTCTATGAAAAACACGATATGCCTCTTCGAAATCTCCTTTCACGATGCAATCGGTTAGTTCCTTTTCAACGCCTTTGAAGATCTTCAATCCATTCATGTCGATCAGACCCAATTGATAAAAATAATCTCCGTATTGCATTTGATTAATTGGATCACTCAGTCCATTTCCAATAGCCAAACCTTGCAGATTAATTCTGTCTTTCTGATCTGTTGTGTTGCTATTTTTGTAGATTTCGTATGCCAGCGCAGGTACGTATTTGCCCGCGTAACTTTCACCGGTTATATAAAAAGCGTTATCTCGTAGCTCTGAAAACAAAGTGAAAAACTGTCGAAGGGCGTTCAACAAATCCTTTCCGACATGTTCCTGATCTTTTGCATAGCCAGCTTCGTTGTCTGTAAAACTAAATCCAGCACCAACTGGATTGTCGATGTACAACAAGTTATGGTTTAAATGCCATGAGTATTCCCTTGGTTGCAGCCGCTTTGCCTCTGTGATAATGAAAGGTCCATTCTCCTCAAACAAACCGAACAACGATGACGCACCAGGACCGCCATCCAACCTATAACATCATAGCGTTCATATTTACTTATTCAAGAACAGATTTCGCATACCACAGAACCACCGGAGCGTTGGCTGTGTCCAACTTTGCCGGGAAAAACCAAAAGAACAAATTTGAGTTGTGAGTTTTGTCCACAGTCAAATAGCCTGCATAACTTGTCAGCCATTTCATGTCGTCATGGATTACAAACGATAAATTTTTTGCCATCTCTAATTGGCCTCTTTCTATGTATTCAGTCAGGTATAATGGGTCACCTGCGTCGCCGTCGTGAAGACCATCATATCGTTTAAATCGGTTGTACCAATAGGAAACAACATCGATTGACAATGCAACTATAGTAAAAAACATTACACTGATTCTGACTAAATTGCTTCCACCGACGCTACTTGCGATAACCATTTCAATTCAAACTATAAATCGTGAAACACGATAATATAAAACTGATCAAAAGAATTTATGCGATGAATGTTCTCATTCACACTGAATAAGACCAGATACTTATAACACATATAATGTCGTTGAATGTGCTCCATACAATTCATTTGCACAACTGTTTTCCCAGTAATATTAGGTTCCACCAAGGCAATTATCTCTCAATAGTTATTTCTATACCAAGGTAGAACCAAACACTTACTTACAAGCAAACAGAAATTCATTGAACGATCAATGCAACCATACTACCATATACATATACACAATAACTTGTGATGTAAACAGACGCACTCAATAAAATCAAGTAGTCAATGCTTAGTGTATACACTTCAACAATACGTGTCATGTGACTCAGTGGCCTAATAGCTAAGGTCGGTCGCTGCTTGGTATTCGGAAAAATTTTGGTGGTGTAGGTTCCATCCCCGGTTTGTGCAACATTTTTATTTATGAATATTGGTCTTTCTTAAAGCTGATAGACTCTATAGCATGCGAACAAAAAGTTGAAAACGCACTAGTGCGAAACCAAAATCAAACACGCACTAGTGAAGGTACGACATTGCATGGATGCATGGGAATGTGATGATTATGGCCCGGAATTGCGAACAAAAGATGTTTACAAAATTAGAAGAATTTTAAATCGGACAGTGTTTCTTGAGAATATTCTAACGCTGTACATGTACAACACCGTTAGAATATTCTCAAGGTAAACTGTCCGATTTCAATCCCTCTAATTTTGTAAACAACTTTTGTTACTTTGCTAAATAGCTGCCATGGTCCTACCTTATAGTCCAGAAGCTTGTGTAGTCAAAAACGGGTCCGCTCGCTTTGATGTTTTAATAAAAAATTTCCGGCCAGGAAACAATTAAAAGTCAAATATCACCTGAACGGTAACACTTTTCTTTTTTGTATTTAGTACCAAAGTTTCACAAGAACACTTTTGTTGGAAAAACAAAATGGCGTCGATACCGAAGATCTGTCAAAAAGTGGCTCTGAAAAATACTAAACTTTGAAGTTACCTCCCACGGTCAAACCGAATCCGATTTCATCAAACAAAAACGTTTTGGAAAGATTTCCTTCACTAACGGAATGTAATTAGTAAATATTTTAACTAGATGTTTGTATCGCTGGTGACTGTGCAATCGATAACTTGTAGATATGTGCGCCGGTCTCAGCCGATGACATGGCTAAATTGCTTTTACAATTCATTATTTTTCAATATTAAACAAAATTCTACAAGCACTTTAGACGAACCAATTTTCAATCTGTCAAAAAACACTTGAAAAGTGAAAGATGTTGAGAAGATTGTTAGCTGTCGGCTAGAGGTATTGGCGGCTAATGTCAGCTAAGCCGGACGGCGCGGCGCACATATCTAATAACTTGACTTTGTACTACAAAGTTTGTAATGTCTGTGTGTGATAACCGGTGAATGAAACCACTTTGATAATGGATCCAATTCTATTGTGTAAAACGCTTGCATTCGGTCATTACACCGACCATATTCATGGCTATAACAATGAAATTTCTTCATAAATGTATACACACTTCAAAGTGGTTTTTTATTATTAGAATACCAGTCTATTAATCAGTTCCTTATACACAGACTTATTATCTAGTCATCGTATTGCGATTGGTATTATTATCGTTGACACTTGTGGTATCATGATTTATCAAAACATCTGGAGCTTTGGAGTGTAGATTCATAAAGAAATTTTATTGTTTTAGCCAGGCCGAGACGTGCAGGGGCGCATAAACGTAATAAGTGGTGCAAATTGTAGTCGGAAGTGCCGTCAGTATAGTAATTTAGAGTAAAAAGACAATGTGCGCAATTTGACAGCCGGATGACTTTTATGACTTAGCATGATGTTGGAAGTTAATTTTTCAAATTTGAATCCCGAGATGGAGTAAGCTTAGAATAACGACGTTAGATGGCACGCACCATCATTTCAGAATAATTTGCTATACGATTGTACATATGGCTTTTCAAATATGTTCTGCAATTCGACTGTTCTAGCTGAATTACAACTGAGCGTCATTACAACGGCAAAGAAAGAGTTGGCTCAGTGCTAACGTACTAGCCTTTCACCAAGAAACAGGGGTTCAATCCCGGTGAGGAACAAATTCGGTAAAGGATTTTTCTTCAATGTATTTCACAAAAAGTAACGTTACTATGCGTACATAAGCTTCATAATCTGGGTAGTTGAGATGTTTGGTGCCCTCAACGAAAAGTACACAGAAGAACGACATGTATGACGTCACCCAGTTTAACGATCAAGAAACATCAATCAGCATTTTATAAACTCCAATTTTTGCTCTACCTCCTAATTAGGTGGTTTATTGAGGGGATAGAACAGAACATTTGACTTGCATTTTCTACGATGTGTGACAGCTGAGATAAACAATAGGACTTTTATCCGTATCGTTCGAAGCATTATAGCACTTAAAGACGTAGAACTGATAAGTTGACGATAGAGATAATGAAGACCCAGAGCCCTATATAGAGGTTTCAAATCGAATAACGTTGGGGGTTTTTGTCGGTTTCTTCGAACTGTGATGATTGGTCTCCTTACTTTTTCGGTCTTTCTGAACATTTTTCATTCAGAAGTTTTAAAACAGGGACTCCTTCTTAGATGTAGCAGCTCAACCCTATCGAGACAGATGGGAAAAGAATTGTTTATTGTTAACAACTGCTTTGTTGTTTTCCTGGTTTTAAATGTTGTTTTTCTGTTGCTTTTTGTTGTTTTTTTGTTGTTTTTTAAGCAACAACGGCGCTATAGGGTTAAAAACCCAACTGAACCAGAGAAAAAAATCCAAAATCAAATTTTGATGACAAATAACAATCCACCAAAATTACTCCAACTTAATAAAAAAAAAGAAGAAAACAGAAGAAGACCTTCGGGAAATGTAAATCATTTTTCAGCAAACCCGCTGAAAAAATGGCTTCCAGCGAAATGTTCAATTTTCTTTTACGCTATATGTATTCCATGAAATTACATCCGATTTTAAAGACCTAACACACTTGTGTCACATCTGTTGCGATGATATGGAAATTCGGGTATATACAACGTTCAGAAACGAAGGCCGGGCATACATACAATATGAACGCGTTTACGTTCCAGAAAACACAAATAACCCGAAGAGCAGCAAAATAAAAAATGCGATCCCTTTCTCGTGTATAACATTTCGACTCTTTCACCAATGTAATATCCCTTTTCATAAATTTTGCTTCCATTAAATTATATTGACAATTTACTCTGCTAAAGATGTTTTCCATTGCATGTTCGCATACACAGAAAGAGTGAGTTCCGTATGGTCGGGTAAAGTTGATAGTAATTCAATGTGACAATCATAGCATCCGACACTTTACAAAAAAAAAAGTTTTCTCAATCAAATGTGTGTTAGATAATGTGAACGAACTTTAGATGGGGGAATAGGGCAGTTATACCTACATTTTGTTACCAGCTGTGCATGTTACCCACAAATTTTATTGTTGACATTCATACCCGAACCCAACACTAGTAACTTCGCAAAAAGTCCATGCCCGAACCAGTGACCCTCATTTGTGTACGGTATGCTTTCACTCTTACGTTTATAAAACGTCGAATACGAATCTCTGAGTAAAAGGGGATTCCTTCTTTGGTCACCTAGAGGTGCTAAATCAGCAATGAAAAATTCTGTTCGTCAACAGGATAACTTGATGGAACTTCATTTTATCGTTTTGTAATTAAGAATGCCAGCTTAAGCTTCAAATCAGTCGAGCGGATCCAGAGATGTGGTTGAGTTACTGCATACATTTCTGGTAGTATTGCTCGTACACAGTTGATGAATGTCGCAAATAAAAGTTATTCAAAAGGTAAATAAAGTTTTTCCAAATCGGATCCGAGGGGGAAACTGCTCCAAAAAGTCATGGAACAGGGCTCAGAAAAATCACTATACAAATACACACAAAGTCAAAATCATATACTCAGATTGATTTTCATATTCATACAAAATCACAAAGCCATGGTACAGCGTTTTTCAAAGTAGTTTCCCCACTGACTCGAAGTGAGCTCAAGATAGAGTAGAGTGAGCTCAAGTCGAGTTACTCGACCGTAAGGCAGAGTTTTTGGCCGACATCTCGAGTAAATCTCATCCTATTTTCATGATTTTTTTGTTTGAAATGTAATGACGACCGTGAAACAATCAGACTGTTTTCGGTGACCTAACAAAATGGCCGATCGTTGCAGATCGTTGTCAGATTCACTGAACATACCAAGAGTCAGAGTTCAATATAATGCTTCTTGCCATTATAGAATTGAACTGTGTGATCATTGAGACTAGCGTCTAGCGGGCCAAAATGGTAGCCTTTCAGGATCGTTTCGGAGACGACGTCATTCACAAGTAACCCTTAAAATGTTCTCAATACGCATAGAATGGTTCGACTCACGATGTATAATTACGACAGAAAAGATCTCTGACCGCTCTAACATACAATAAACCGTTCAGTAATTCTCACTATAATAGACTCATATCTAACGAGCGTTCTAGCGTTGATTGTTATAAAAGAACTGTGCTGTCAAATTGACCCAACTAAACATTGAAACATTTGTCTCACTTCAACTAACTTAGCAGCAATAGCCACATTCCCGTCACACTATTAAAGATATTAACAAATTTAAAAGACTTCGATGAACTACCAGAAGCCACTCTCGAATAAGTTTATCGAAATAACATCTCTGTAGCTCAATTCTTATCCGACCGGTGCTAAACTGCAGAAGAACATCCAATATCTAGGCCACTACAAATTTACCCGGATATGTTCAGCTGACAGCTGGTAAATTTATCAGCTTTGATAAACTCTGACATGAATATGGCTACACCAACAAATAAAACCTGTCTCCAGCATTTACATTTTCTTTTCACTTCAAGTGATTCCCATGTGTAATATGTTCGCTTATGCAAAGTTTCAAAAAGATTTTAATCAAAATCTCGATTTCCTTTTGGTGTAATTTCGCTTCAAAAGAGAACTGTAAGAAATGGCAGCAAATTAAAATGTTCTGCCTCTGAATACGAATTGATTGCGGTGAAATTGATGATCGAATGTATCGATATTACATCTTCATTTTCACTATACTGAGCACGTGAGCTGGTCTTCTCGGTTCATGTTATAAGAATACAATTTTCACTTTTTTCTTTTGTAAAAATCATCCGTTTGACTGGCTGCTCGAACGAGTAAGACGTCGGGAAAATTATTCGAAATTTTTCTAATTACTTTGCGCAAATTGACTGCAAACGCAAACGAAAATGTTTATTTTTAGTTTTTCCAAAATTAGTATATTAACCTGTCGACGAATCGTTCTCGAAGCAACATGTACCCAATCGCTACAATATTGTAAGGTGATGGAGGAGTCTTAAAAAGACTTTCGGATTTCTTCTTCAGAGAGGAAAAAAAAACTTTAAAAACGAACACAAAACACTTCAATCTTTCAATAAAATCTATCTTGTGCGCTTCCATCGCACGATGTAAATTAATTTAGAGGCAAGAAGTCTTCAAGAAAGAAAAAAAAACGAGAAAAACGAAACGAGAAAGAAGAAATTTCTAAAATGTTTATTTACTATCTTGTTAACATTCACGAAACACATTTATTGTTTCAAATTGTAAATAGAGAATAAATTTTCCGACGGTGTAGGTTAGGTATATCTCTCCATACACAACATATATCCCCATCCCGATACCTCATGCCAAACCGAAAGCAAAATCGATTTTGGAATCTCTGGTATTTTTATATTTGTTTATTTAAAGAAATTGGTTCGCATCTATCTCTGGATGAAACAGTTTT
>JANTFA010144464.1:0-11830 GCA_026413405.1 Phytosciara flavipes | reverse complement strand
GCGTTCATGCGCAAAATGCGTCACCCGAAATGATATCAGACGTTTTGTAAGTATGAACACAGGGACTGGCGTCACATTTCCCTTTGTAAGGGTTTTTGACTGATACCTGATACGGTTCCATGAAGGTTACTCGAAGAAAAGACTCACAGACTCCGAGCTATTTCAAGATCCAATTTCATTTGTCACGTGGCAGGAAGTAACAGAAGAACTCAACAAAAGCTGTAGGCTTCGACGTTTAGAAGAACATTTAAAGGAATTTTTGCGTTTAGGAGACATTACCATGGAACAATTTTTCAGAATATCATTCTCAAATCGCTAAAAAGCTAACTAGAAAAAGCATCAATTTTTCATTGGTCTAAGTCTTTGTAGTGTTTGATACGACTCGAGTTTTCTGCTTATTTTTATTATCCCTGTCGCTAACGGAAACAGTCAGTTGCTCGGTGGTAGATTTCATTTCACCTTTGTTTACGTTCGTTCACATTCTGTCAAGATAGTCCTTTGTGGGAAAAAGACCGTATACAATAAATTGGCTGTAGCTTGATAACTGGCGTACCGACGAAACAATAGCAGTCCCGAAGGCTATTATATTGTAACACAGAATAACAACTATGAATTTATGCATCGCATTAAGGTGAACGCCCGAAAGTGTCAACCTGAGAAACACTTACTCATCCCTTTTGATACGATATTTTATCACAACAAGTCCGCGTAAATTTGTAAATCTGTTTTCTCAAGTCGTGTAATAAACTTTAAGTTCGGTTTCCTTTATAAATAACATCGACTGTCTATCGAGGTTTTTTAGACCACCTCACCCTTTGTCCCCCATTTCCAATACCTTCAATATTGGCCAGACCACCTCTGCTTTGGTGACTTACGTCATTTATGTACAGTTTCTTACATTGTGTGCAGCCAGGGTCTATTATTTGAGAACAGTTTTGAGCAATTTTGGGAAATTTGAGAATCGTTGGAAAACTTTGGGAAAATTCGAGAGTTTGGGAAATTTTAAGAATTAATTCTCAAATAATGCCAGCCCAGCCAGCCACGCTGCATTGAATGTAATCAATAATACGACGACAAGTGATGCACTTGGTGGACACTAAATTCACACAAGAAATGCTAATTCGTTCACAACAATTTTATTGTTATTTGAGATATTCCGACAATCCTAATCAATTAGTTTATTTAATTATTTATTTATTATTACGTCAACCGCTTAAATTAAGCTACCTGACTACAGCTATTTGACAAAAGAGAACTTTAACTTTACTTTAACAAAAACAAACAACAGCAGCAAAAAAAACAATTCAAATACAATCTGACGGAAAAAAATAATTAAAGATCACAATCAACCATTGTCACAAGATGACGATAGTGCACTCAGCCCAAACTGATCAACAAACGAAGCCAACAAGTGCATTGACCTGACGCTTCTACGAAAAAGATCCCTCGACATCAAAGGGTCATATAAATGCGAAAAATAATAATTGAACATCCGCACAATGCTGTTCATTGGTTCGTGTTGGCCATATCTCGTTCGGTGATAGTCCACTACAAGGAATTCACTATTTCGAAACGTTCTAACTGGAACCTTCACTCTGACCAGCGACGATAGTTCATTTGATTTTATTCGGCCGGTCAATACGTCATAGATGAATAGAATGTTTAGATTGATTCGCCTGCGCCATAGAGGCTCTATATTAATGGATGAACAGCGGTCCAAATAGCTTGGAAGTCGATAATTTGCGTCTCTTCTAACAGTTCTTCGCAATGCATACATGACGAATTTCTTCTGAATGGACTCGATACGATTAATGTGAACAATTTGAAACGGGTGCCAAACAACAGAGGCATATTCCAAGTATGAGCGAACGTGAGCGAAATATACACTCTTAAGAGCTTTAATGTTTGTAAACTCTTTGCAAATTCTCTTCATGAAACCCAACATCGAGTATGCCTTTGACGTAATGAATTCAATGTGACGATCGAAAGTTAGTTGCTCATCTAGCCAAACACCAAGATCTTGAATACATTTCACACGAACTAGTGGAATTCCATCGATCGAATAATCAAAGTGAGTCGGAGATCTCATTCTGAAGAATGACATAACTCGGCACTTTCCAATGTTGAGGTCCAGCTTATTGGATCGACACCAAATCGATATGGCATCTAAGTCTTTTTGAAGTTGAATCGCATCTGCCATGGATTTAACTTTACCACATAGCTTCAAATCGTCGGCATATAACAGCTTAATCGATTTAAAGATCTTAGTGATATCGTCCATAAACAGAATGAAAAGCAGTGGTCCCAGATGACTACCTTGAGGTACACCAGATTTGACAGCAAATGTTCTCGACTCGTGGCCCAGTAGTTTGACATATTGAAAACGGTCACTGAGATATGACTTGATCCATGATACAAGATTGGCATCAATTCCGAAATCCATCAACTTTCTGATCAGTATTGGATGTGATACGCTGTCAAATGCTTTTTGAAAGTCTGTGTAAATAACATCAAGCTGGTAGCCAGATTCGATGACCTTCATTGCATTACTAACGAATTCAAGAAGATTCAAGAAGTTGTATGAAAGAGAATTGTCAACTTGGATTATTTTGACCCTCTGTTTCACTTACCAGACAAGGAGCTTCCCTGCTTGACGGTGCACCACATCTGGCAATCATTTCATCGTTTATCTTTATGTGGCACCTTTCACACACTTTCGAAATGTCATATTACCATCGATATATTAGACCAACAGCCACCACTTTTGACCCTCATCCCGGACCGTTTCGAAACATAAACCGAAGGCCAGTCCTTGACCTGCTCGACAAAAAATTGTTCTACGGAATTTAAAGAAAAGTCGAGGTAAGCACATCATATTACCCAGTAAAAATTGTCAGGATTTGTTTTTCCCGCTCATTTCAACCCAGGACCAAAGATTAGTGCGTTTGGGAACTCTGTCTGAAATCATGGCAAATAGTTGCCATTTTAGGATTTTGAAATTGACAGGCTAGATTACCTCGATTTAAAAAAAAAGGAGAACAATTTTTTGTCGAGCAGGTCACGAACTGACCTTTGGTTCATGATGATGGTCGAGGGCTCTCGAAAAGTACTGAAAGTGAAACCACTCGTCAAAAATATTCGTTAGTTTGCGATTTTCAACAAAGGGTGCGGCGCGTAACGGAAAAAATCTTCTTTACGTTGAAAGTAGAAAGTTGTGCCATCTGTTGAGCGTGAAATTCGCGAATTGTCCCATTCACCTCTTCTACAAAGCCGTTACTGGCAACTTGAAGGCGTTCATGTGAAAAAATGAAAAAGCGCTTGAAAAGATGTCAATAATTTAGCAAAACTAATTCAATTGTCACATATGACTAGCCCGAGCCTGCTAGTCACAAAAATCCTATAAAGTCACCTCAAAGCTATATACTGCTGTGGAGGTCACCTCGATCGCCATTTTATTAGGTACGTGCAAACACACCAACAGGTGAATTGTTGTATGAAATCCGCCATACTATCGTCAGATGTGGGGTGTAACCCGCGTACCTGTATCGAGGTGACCTCAACAACAATATATAACCTTGCTTCACCTTCTATGTACTTCACCTTCGGATACTAGTATTTATGAACAATTTGGAACAAACGCACCTAGCATGTTAGAAGACTATAGTAATTGCTATAGTAATTCTTGGTCTAGGCGCATGACCTTGGAATATTGTAAAAATCAGAAATCACATGGAACAATGGCTCGGCTAAACAAGTTCAACAACAAATTACGACGTTATGTTTTTATTTTTCAACAAAAAATAAGCAATTCACAAACACACAGGTGGTGACAGTAATTTTATATCGAGTTTCTTCTAATATACCCACTCGGCATTCCCATAAAGTCGTACATTAATCGCATTACAACTCACGGAACAAGCGGTCAAGCAATAATGACATAACGTCCACATAACCATTTTATAGGTGTAGGAAGTATGTAGACGAAGGGGGAGGGGGTTCTGGAAAAAAGTGTGGACGTCATTATAGCAAGAGCCCCAATACGAATTGTACGAAGTATTTCACAAAAGATCCGACACCCGATTCACCAAG
Organism: Phytosciara flavipes; assembly: GCA_026413405.1. NCBI lineage: Eukaryota > Metazoa > Arthropoda > Insecta > Diptera > Sciaridae > Phytosciara > Phytosciara flavipes. Next base: position 7,741 of record JANTFA010144464.1, on the reverse strand, counting down.
CAAAAATTTCCCTGTCTCAACGCAATGGGAGGGGTCCCAGGGAGGGGTCTGTGAAAAGTGAGGACGGGATTTGTGGATGGTCTCTTATCTACAATTTTTCCTTACTCTGAAACCCGCCTTCGCAGCGTCACAAAAATCTAAAGAATGTCACTGAAAAACTCCCTGGTTAATTTTACTGACAACTTCGCAATTATAAGCATTTTCTGCAGCAATTACACATTACGGTGTCCTACGTGTACGCCCCACATTGAGGCTGTATCTAAGCTGAAATGTTAGAAAATATTTCTAAGTCTGCAGATGACATTTATCGTCGTACAAAATCGTTGGTACTTTTACGTAGATTTATCGGCAGGGCAAGCGAAAACCAAAAACAAAATTGTCAGTGTCGCTATTCGTGAATTTGACGTATTTCAGGTGTCGTGGCTCTCTATGCAGAAAAATTTGAATATCGGACATAAGTACTCTCAAATTTTTTACGCTATAATCTCATGTCACTACTTTCTATGTACAATTTCGGACATAAGTACTCTCGATTTTTTCCGTAACGCGTCGCATCCTTTGCTGCAAAACCCGAATATTTCACTGAAGCTCAGATTAATTGAGGCATTGAAATTTTGGTTTTTTGTTTAGTCCTGCCGACAAACCCATGTACCAACACCAAAAAACATAACATCGTAATGACAGGAGCGTGGCAGGAGGTAGAAAGAGCTATTTTTTGTTACAATTTTTTCTTCAATTCGGGGGTAATTCGTGCATTAAATTGATCACTTTGTCTAACGTTGGATTTGTGTGTTCAGATACAACGACGCCGTCGTCCTGAAATCGGCGTCAAATACAAACTTATTCTGTTTGTATGAAACGTACGTCGAGTTTCATATCACACGACGTTCGTTCAAATCCTGTGTAGTTGTGTGACATGTTGGCGCTGGACTGTTGTTCGACGTTGCAATCCTCTAAGTTGAGAAATAGTGTTATACAATGTGGCCAATTTTATAACTAAAGAAGGCAGCCAAATCGTGTGTACTTTGACAAGGAGTTTACTGTGGATTTTTCAAAAACAAGCATCACCGGAAATGACTTCAGCAAAACGAATGTTTCATTGCACAAATTTGTATGTATTTTCCTTACATTATGTTCGCAGTATATCTCTCAACATAACTGCATATTATCAGCAGAAACAATTGTGTTTTTAAACCTAATAACAACAGAAAAAAAGTCACAAGTCCGTCGAACAATATTACAAAATATTGTTAGCCAGAAAGTACTGTAATAAAGCAGCCACTTAACTAATTCATATGATTTGTTTTAATGTAAAAATGGAGTGATATGAACACAGCATCGAATTCATTTTGAAAGGAAAGACAACAACAAAAAATTTTGTGAGAAAAAATTTTTTACATCGGACCACACCACCAATATGTTTGTCTATCGCTCGCTCACTTCGCTCCACACTTCATCACTGACTATATGTATCGATTAAACATTTTCTTTGATAAATTAAATTTTTAAATTAAAATAAGAAAAAATCGAAAACAAAAATTCCAATTCCATTAAATGCACAACTGCGACATTTTATTTTCTAATTCATTTTGGACTTGCCACTTAAATCACAATTCGTTTCGCCAATATCTTTGTCATCTACTTCGATATCTGTAACTCTAACACTCCGTTCCACTTCCTCACCATCAACAAACTCATTTCCCCGGCTTTTACCATTACAATTTCCCGTATCACCTTTATTTGAACTACAAATTTCCTCTGAGGAACTTTCTGTAAATAAATTCTCGTCTATTCTATTGTCTCCGTGTGTTTCCAGTTTTTCTAATAAAATCGTTTGATTTGACTTTGCTGTTGGTTGGATGATGGGTATACCGGTAATTGTTGTTACTTTAACATCATCAGCAGTAACAGCATCAATGTTGTCGATATTTCTGTTGTTCGGATTGTTGGTGAGGCCATTATTGTCGCCCACCACCGTAACGGGTGTAGTATCGCTATGCGTAGAAGGTGTAACACTTTCCGACGACGGATCATTAAATTCATTTCGGTGGTGTTTGTTTTCAATTATTTCAAATGAATATTCATCGATGTTGGCATCATTCATTTCCTTCGTCTCGGTTACCGTTGATTGTTCGTCCGTCTTAATGATTCGTTCCTTTTCTGCTTCTCGTTCGTCGTGCGACGCGTCCATGGCATCATTCACCGTCACCGCATTCGGTGTGCTGGGTATGGCATTTGAGACGGCATTTTCGTTTGTGGCATTTCGATTGCTGGGAATTTCATTTGCATTATCAGCATCTGGCAGACGAAAATTATTCTCATCGTAATTGCGTTGAAATGTGCTACGGGTGTCGGAATTATTGGTACTGTTGTTTGTACTGTTCACCGATGGTCGAATTTCGATGCCGCCCAAATTTATTTGGCGCAAATTGTTACGTAAATTGATCATTCGTATGCGGGGAGTGTTAGTGTGGTTCAAATTTGGATTGACAATGCCGTTCCACAGAACATTGCGTATCGTCTGGAATATATTAAGCAAACGGACATTCTGTCTTATGTAGGTGCCGAATGTAACCAAAATATTTTGATTATTGTTGTTGTCGTTGTTCACTTGGTTGACAATAGGAAGATTCAGGTTCGTTAATGTGATGCGCCTTATTGGCGATGGATGTGTGGCAGCTGGTGATGGTGTTTGGGATCTTTGATTGGCTTGTTGCTGTTGTTGGGTTTGCTGGCGTGAACGAAGTATCAGTTGTTGGAGTTGAGCTTGTTGCATAATTACTGGTAGCTCGTAGTGATGGAAGAAATAGACCATCGAATGCTGTAAAACAAAATTGATTTGATTAGAGAAAACTCGACAAGTTACCGCTTGTAACACCTAAAAACTGCCACTTTCGCGTCAAAACTATTGTACCCTTTTCTCTGATTTCACTTAAATGACAAATTGGGGGAATTAGAGAAACGGTGAAAAGCAGCTTATAGATACGAGAGTAGCAAATTTTATGTTTTACAGGCTGCAAAATAAAGTGGGTCAAAGAATTTGTGAATATGGAACGTACACAACTGACGTCATGTCTCGAGGGGGAGGGGGTGTCTAAGAAGACATGACGGTCCCAAAAGTTTATGCGGGACGAAGAGGAAGGTGTGGTTTAAAAAGTTCAGTGAGTTGGAGTGGACGACCTCTATTAGCTTTTCATAGTTCACTACACGCTTTAGTCAAATGGGAGCGGTGAGACCAACTCTGATTTGTTTTCGTAATCTCGTTGAGGGATGTTCAAAACAACACTCAGTTTTTGGAACCACCGGACCATTTTTTGAGAACTAAAACTAGGGTCAGCCAGGACATGTGAAAGTGTGGTAACTTACGGTTGATATTGGAATTGATAGAGGGACGGAAACTAAAGCCTGTAAGACGTGTAAACGTAATGCTTCTCGGTCACTTAGGCACGGAGCAATGACAGCTGAAAGTCAAAATTTCAAAATTTTCATAAAGTGAAGGGACCGAGCAACCCTCTTAGGCGCGGTTTCTGTACACTTTCCAATAATGACAACAAAAAGTTTTTGATTTTGGTTGGCTATTCTACAATTTCAGAGGACTCACTTTTTGGCGATTCTATGTCCTGCTTGCAGCTCATACTTCAACTGACTCAGCTTAATTCATGCATTAGCTTCAAATGTTAGCTTCACAATGAAACCAACACCAAACATGTCATGCTTGTCTCTCAATAAAAAAAACTGTTCACAACAACATTATGCTCGCAAATATAGTGCGTCAGGACGATAAAAACTAAACCTGAGCGAATAAGGTGACCCATTGGTCAATTTCAGGTCGTCTACTTTTCGGAAAGAAGTCCAAGAAATGGCATTTTCACCCAGATCAACCTGAAAACCAAGAAAACCAGCCTGGTCAGGCTAACTTGATTTTAAGCATTTCAGGTTGCGTCCCAAATCATACAGGTTCAGCTCACAATTAGATCAGGACGACTTAGAACCACCACGATGCTTAGAATTTATCGTGTATGGGTGACGCTATATATGTCGTTCTTTTGTGTATGGTACGTTGAGGGCACCATTCACCAAACCACTCAATTACCCAGATTATGTTGAAGTGAAAGGTCATTACGACACCACTGAATCAACCCATTAAAATCTAAGAAATTCGAAATGGCGACTCTCTGGCCGAGATGACGAAGAAGCAACCAGAAACTAGACATTCCTCGCCGATTTTGTTACTTGTCGAAATATCCATTGCTTCGTTGGTTGCAAAAATCGTTTACAAACCATTTAGACAAGAAAAAAGAGAACGCCTGGTTCCGACAACAGAATGCAATTATAAATCCCAGTTGTCTTGGAATGCTTGTATAACATTTGCGTCACTTATCCATTTTCAAAAGGGTATTACGACTATGCTCCCCATTTCTTAAGATTCACTTCCATTGTTCCATTTTGTAAGAGTTTTGTATATAAACCCAACCGTATAGTTTGCAGAAAGTTTACATTTCAATACATTGTTATCGCAAAAACAGAGCTCTATAATAATCACAATAAATGGAACCGAAACACTTTTCTCGGAGTCACGTGAACCGATTAAATTCAGCACGTGAATTATTGGCGGCCACGTGATTTAAAGAGAAAGGTAGATGATGATGGATTTGCAAATTTTCAGTTCACATGAAATATAACGTAGAATATACTCATCCAGCCAGACGTAACATTCAACGAAAATTATTGTATATGTGTTCTACGGCTACAGTCGCATATATTGTAGATCTAGATTTATTTATTCAACCGAAGTATTTTGAAAACATAATTAGGATGATGGTTTCCACGTAAATGTTATGGAAAATGCTCCATTTTTCAACCATGAAAGACTATCTGCCCAATCTGCTTATGAAATGTTTTTGAATTCATTGAATTTATGCTATTTTCGCTTTTAGTTTTAATTTCATTAAGCCAAAATATTACCAGAGCTTTTAATTCGAAACAGGACCGGCAGCAAGGACTCGCAAGACAGTGGTCGACTAATTCATAAATACGAAATGGTTATTGCACAAAATGGGAAATATATGACCATGTGTCCCGTGATGAACCAAACTTTCCTGGAGTCTGTAGAAGTTTTCTTTATGGAACGTTAACTCATCTGCTAAAATACAGAATTCAAAAGTATCACAAGATTCACAAGGAAACAGATGTTTCTGCTCACTGAAATACATATTCTGAAGCACACTAGTTAGTGGGAACACAAAACTTTGCATCTACAAAACCTTCGGCTTTTCACCTATGAGACATGGTCCTTAACGCAAAGACAAGAATCGATGCTCAAATGTTTTGAGAATAAAGTACTGAACTGACACCGATTTGTGGACCAATAAACGAACAAGGAAGATGGATGATGAGAACTAACAGAGAACTATCCAAAATGTTTGGGGAAGACACAATTGTCGGAGCAGTCAAATCAGAGCATGACTACGATGTACAGGACACGCAGCTCGTATGGATGATAGCCGAATGCCGAATAAAGCACTGGAGAAACGCTTCGACAACAACAGAGCGAGAGGATTGGAACGTGTGGAAGAAGATTTTTGAAATTTGGGAAAGTTTGATCAGGGTGGAGACGAGTTGTGGAGTCATCCAGCACACGCTTGAATTACTACGGTTGCTTAAGTAAAATTCACTGAGAAAAGTCCAATAGATTTTGAGCTATTTTGGTTTGAAGTTTCGTTAGTTACTGGACAGGTCATGGCTCCTTTCAAATCTCCATTATCAGATTTTCTCAGATCTCAAATCTCAATAGTTGGTTTCCAAAGGGGTAACCCTATGCGACGGGCCTGATTCTTTTCTAGAAATACAAATTCAACGTACCTGAATAAATAGCCAGGAAGTGATTAGTGCCAAGCTGCTGTATTGTCCGTTGAAACGATAATGGTAAGCGTAGAATGAGTAATGGTACAAGTAGAAAAACCTGAAAAAAGAAGCAAAATCAATTTTATATGAGAAATTTTCGGGCTTAGAGCGAGGCTTAGAGTGATTTTCTAGAAATTTTTATTTAAATATGAACAGAATCGAAGAGGAGAAACCGTTACTTAGGTACAAATATTTTCCACGAAAATTTTAAAACCTTTTTCACACAAAATGAAAGATGGAAACATCAACACCGGTTGCGGTAGTGTTTACAAGTTGAGTTAATTCGTGACACAAGCGAGAAGAGAATAGTTACTCAACATTCCACATACACACTTGGAACACTTTAAAGAAAATCGATATTATCAATCGGAGAAATTCATCGACAATTGCCCATAAAATAGGGATTGTGTTTCAGTTTAAGACTAATGACTAATCGCACTAGTCCGATATAATCACTTGCAAATCCTTTATCGCACTAGGTCCAGGTAGCTCAATCGGTAGAGCGTCCCAAGTAAAAATAAAAGTCTCAAAGTGTCGAAATACGTAGTCTCAAGTCTCAGAGAACAATAGGTGAGACTACGTATTTCGACACTTTGAGAATTTTATTTTTACTCGGGGTCGGACTCACAGCCTATGGATCACAGGCTCGACTCCCGGCACAGACATTGTCCATACGGTTTTTCCTTATCATGAGGATGATTAGTCTTGGCTGTAAAGCTTCATGCTCGTTGAGCTCTATCGACCGCGAGGTTTCAAAGTATTAGCAACTCAATTGTAAAAGGCCCACAAATTGAAAATTTTCATACAAAAATCGGAAAGGCCCATCGGGAATCTCCCGAGTGCACCATATGGCCAGTCCGGGCCTGGAAATAATACAAAGTGATATCTCATAGATGGCCACTTTGACAGAAAAATTAACAAGTTGACAATGACTAACACCATCTATCGGAAACAACAAGAATTAGTACATTCGAAATAAGCGTGAACATTTGAATATCACCAGCTGTACAATGGTACCAACGGTGGCCTCCGTACGAATCTTACTTCGGTAAGATGGCTGGACTTAATTTTAAAAAAAGTGCGATAAAACATTCGTCCAAACGTTATTACACCCAGGCGGCGTATATTGCAAATATCATCACTGAATTGAGTACGAATAGGGGCAAATACCTTCTAGCTACGACCGACCCTGAATAATCGACACATCAAATTAGAGATTGCTCGAGAATTATTGAAATCTCAGTTATTACCGAGACTGTCGACGATTACCTTTGTCTGACAATGATACGAGAGAAAAAACTATAGACAAAATTGATGAAGAAAAATTCAAAATATCCTTTCGCTGAAGTCAACTGAACAGTATATTCGAATGACCCTCAAGCTTTATGTATGATAAAAGATTCGACATTTTTCCCATAACAAAAACTTCTGTCTACTTTATGCATCATTTGCATTTGACACTCGATTTGACACTGAAAAACGGGAATGTGTTTCTTCGAAATATTGGACTTCCTCTTCATTTCATTTTTGCAATCGTAATTCTAAAGCAAGAATCTCCACAATTCCATGTTTGAGTTTTATCGTCCATCGTCTTGTAGAGCATTGTATAGTGTTTACCATACATACAGAGGAGCATATAATGCAATAACCATGTTCTCGTTCCCTGTTGTTCCATACATACGATATGTACAGCATGATGTGTTTATATTTCCTCATATTATTTTTCAAAATTTTTGATTCAGGATATAAGCAGAAATCCTTTTATAAGTTGTGCATTGAATGAACATGATTTAGGAATATCAAATGGATTTTAGAACCGCCATAAAGGTTTCATCTG
>JANTFA010144453.1:0-11831 GCA_026413405.1 Phytosciara flavipes | reverse complement strand
TATCGTGCCCCCCCCCCCCCCCCAAAAGCGGTACATGAATTAACGTCTTTTTCATAACCTTTCACACAACGTATTTTCTGTTGTAAGACCCTGACTTTCAGTCAAGGGAATTAGTACATAGTTCTCAGTACCTTTAGCAGGACTGTACATAGAAAAAATGACGAGAATGATTTTTTGTGATATAGAAACAACGAAATGTACACATTCATGGTATGGGTAGATTTCGAAAAAGTGGTACTTTGGTGTTTTGAGAATCAACAAGGAAAACGAGGTGTCCTCTTATTCGAATGACCGTTTCACGTTGCATAAAATTAGTGCTCAATGTTGTCATAGTATAAAAAAACAAGTCGCTAAAAGTGCAGAGTTTCAACTTTATACCGGTTGAAAACGGTTTCACGTGTAAACATAGTCCATGGCACTGTTTATTATGCTGGTAAGTTTGCGAAATTTCGTTTTTAACAAAAATAAAACGATTTTTGATATTTTGGCAACTCTTGGGCAGGGAGTTGATAATTATGGCGCTTTGACACGATCTCCCAGTCGTCATATTAGCTTCTCTCTGCTCTATGGGAATAATGACGTCTACATGATTTTCAATATTTTTGACCTCTCTGCGTTCGTCCACATACTTCCTATACCTACAACATGGATTACATCGTTTTGTCAAACACCCCCTTCCCCTCTTATATGGGTGTCGTTATTGCACGAGACTTCTAAGAGTGTATCAGGATTAAGGTATCGTACATAAATAACGCCACGCTTTTTCAGTGCTGTCATCAGATTGAAATCACTAACAACTCGAAAAGTATACACTTTTTTTGAGTCAATGATGGACCACAATTTTTCGAATCATTCATTGTTCTGATAGCTTCAATTTATCTTAAAAATGGCGAGGTGTGGCTCACTTCTGAGGTTCATGGACTAAATGAAAACAAAATCTGCTTTATTTGAAGTCAAACAACAACCACTGCGGTTTTCGGCTATTTTATGAATCCAAAACACCAATTGCATAATAATTCACTCCGAATAAAGCAGATTTCTTTTCATTTAGTTTCATTTAGTCCATGAACCTCAGAAATGAGCCACCCCTCGAAAAATGGACAAGTTTTAGTGCCTTATTAAAGAGGAAAGAATAGGTTTTTGAATGAACCTTGCCTCGTTATGTTAAGGAGTCCAGCTCAAAATATTGACCAATGTCCGATATAGATCAAAAAAATGTGAGGTCACGTTCCAAATTTTTACAAAAATTAGCCAGATCTAGAATTGGTCAACGAAAGAGAGTCTGACTTCGGTGATATAAAATTTCCATCTACATACGTCGGAAATGTATAAAATGAACTTCCGGGAAGTGCTTACTTAGGGCACATGTATGTCAATAATATGCTGGCTGTATGTCAAGCCATACGAAGGATACGGATATTTAAAAGCAACTTGGACCACAACAATGATTATACATACTGGACGTTAGTAACATATACATGTCCGAAGTAAGCACTGCCTGAAGTCCATTCCATATACATACCCGACGCAAATAGCTGCAAAATCAGCAAAACGTTTTACCCTAGTAAACATACAATCCGTCTTCTGCATTTGTATTATGGGACACGATTATGTTATACACGGCCAATTTCTCCATATCTACAGAAACACTTGAAATCTCTTCTAGAACAAGCTGCAAATTGATATATAGATTTCGTTCGTTTTTTTGCTCCTATTCTCCCTAACAAAAATAAACTTGTTTATTGCACTGCACATATGACATAAGTAGCAAAGGAGGAAAGTAGTATGTACATACATTAAAATCACATCTTGAAGAGCGTTATGGTATGAAATGTGTGTGGGGTGGTGGGGGCATCCTCAAATGTATGCTGTGCAAATGCACAGAACCAAATGTTGGAACTACGACCGTAATAACAAGATGGGTGCTTTGTATTATATTGAATTGAGATGGAAAAGCTCTTGAAATCATTTAGTTTTGCTAGATGGAATAAAATTTCACATTTCGTGAAATTGTTGTCTGAATCGCTTCGGCAAGAAGGAGAAGGAGACGAGAAAAAAAAACGGGGGAGAGTGCAAAATTTATTATACAAAGTGAAAAACCATAAAGCGAAAACGAGAATCGAAGTATAATATGGAATATTAGGCGAAGGAGTTATTTGAATATGTGTGTGTGTGTGTGTGTGCGAAAAGACCAAAAGTTTTCGTTATTAAAAAGCTTACACTTTACATGGAGCATAAAATGAAAGGGTTAAACACCACCCATTGAATATGTAAATAAATCTGTTGCGTAACATAAAATTATTTAATTAAATTGAAAAGTTACAAAAGTTTTAAGTTTGCTCGGTTTAATCTATGGTATACTTCGTCTCTGGCAAAATGGTGCACAGAGTGTCGGATTAACTGTTTGTTCCCCAAAAAATAAGAATAAATATTTCCGACTTCCCGTAGCTTATACGAATTAAAAATAAAAAAAGAAAACGAAAAAATTATTCACCAACCCGTTATGCCACCACCACCATCATCATCATCATCATCATCACAAACCCGTAAAATAATGGAAAAGTTAAACAAAACCATAAAATTTATTGTATTTTGAATTGATTAGTACATAACACAAAAGTGACTTTATTATGATAAATTCAATTTTGGTATATCATTACACAGCAGCAGAGCAGTAGCAGTAGCAGCAGAGACTGTGGACCGGAAATTAAACACGGCTTCGTTATTTTACAAATTGATTTATATTTCAACAATAATGAACGTATAATTAACGTGCAATCTATATTAACTGCTTAATATTTTAATATAATCAGAACACAATCAACTCTGTGTGTTTCTTCTCTTCTTTTCTTATGATGTGGTGGTTTCCATCAAATAATTAAAACAAAAACCTCTCCCGCTTTTAAACAACCATAAAAGTGTTGAAGAAGAACAAGAAACATTTAATTGGAAATGATTTTGAATGATGCCTTAGTTTCAACTTGATTTTTTGTTATAAATTAATATCTTCACTAGTTCCGACATCATGGCTCTCAGATTGTAGTAATGCGGAATATAGATTGGATATGAAATATTGTTGGACATGTTTCGCGGAACTGCTGTGGTTTTGAGCTCTGCCTACCAACAACAACCAGGAAAGAGCGTTGCAGACGCTCTCCCGTAGAGCCCCGTAGGATCTCGTATAACTAGCGCTTGCATTACTTATTTAACCCAAGTTCTTACGTAACTTTAGTTCCTACGCAACAAATCGAATCCAGTCTGGATCGGATGTGGTGAAAATTGTAGAAAAATATTCAATGGTTTCCATGCCACTTTGCTTTCGATAGTAAATTAAGCATATTTAAGTTACTTTTCTGTGCGTGGGATGAATGTTTCTAGATTCACAATAAAAAAAAACTTTTCATATAACGAAGCTCATTTCACCGGACCCCCCCTAATAAGAAAGTTATATGACTACTTTCACAGCATACACTTGGCATATCACAGTTTCAGTTCTGATTTCGGACTGTGATTGCGACGATAAAGATTATTCATGGTGAAAACTTCACAACCAGTACTTACTGTGTGTCGGCGTCGCCTCAGGTTGACAATCGTCATTTAGTGCGAGAAAAACCCTCATTATGTAACGCTACTCTACTACTCCTTCGCTTTATTTTCGATGAATAACTTTTTCTCCCAAACAATCATTCCGGAACTAAATCGTCAATATCAAATGCGTAACTAAGAGGTAAAGGTGCGTACTTGATGTCAACACACATCCATGCAAAAGCGTGTTCTTACACACAAAAGTACACAAAGCGAAATAATTTCCAAAAACGCAAAACCTATATCTCGTTTCACATTATGTACTTTTTGGCTTGAATGTGAAAGCTATATTGTGCCATTGGTTCCCATTGGTCCACTTTTGTATAAGTAAATTTAACGAAACTCGCATACTTTCAAAAATTTTCTGTGAATAGGAAAAATTTTCGCTGCACGGTTTCATCTAATAAACTCCAATGAATAGAACTCATACATCCTTCATCCGTGTTCACAAAAAAAAAAACTTTTCGCTCGATCCGCCCGCTTTGTTTAACACCTCCACTTCAATTTTATATACTTGATCATAAAAGTTATTTTACAAGGGAAAAAATGGTATGAAAGAGAATCCAAAGAATAAACTACGAACTCTGGTGTGAACACAAATTGTGGTTAAATTCTTGTAATTCTGAGTTGGAAATATACTTTTTTCTGAATAGATGAAATAGAAAGTGTCAAAATATAAAGAAACTCAATGAGGTACTACAAGAAAATCAGCTTTAACGATTTAATGCTATGCGTAAAGTATGTTGACGTTATAGAACGAGATAAATGGTCGGTATAAGCATCATTAATTGTATTAAACACTCATGCAGCTACCTCTTTCACTTTGCAAAATATTGGATATGTCTTCTTTATTCTTTCTCAGCCTAATGAACGGTGTTACGCATAAAACGTATTCGTTGAACACAGTCCATTCTTTTATATCGATTGCTGAATGTAGGCCTCCCCGATTTTCTTCCATGTTGAACGATTTATTGCTACTTGTTGCCAGTTCTCTTGTAAGTCCTTTTTTTCAGAAATTTAGTGATTCCGTTCGTCTGCTCTAGATCTTGTGTGAGGTGGTCTCCAGTCAATGATTACTTTGGTTCAACATCCATCTATCCTCCTTGCAATGTTTCCCACCCAACTCCAATTTAGAGATGCTACTCTTTCCATGAAATCGACGACTTTGGTTTTCTGTCGAATTCATTGATTTGTCTTTCTGTCTCTAGGCGTAATTCCAAGCATACTTCGTTCCATGGCTTCTTGCGCCACTCTGAATTTATTTTCAGATTCTTTTGTTAACGTTCCCGCTCCATACGTTAACACTGGAAGGATTCTTAATGTGTCAAACACTTATCGTTTCAGACTGACGATATGTCTCATATACTCGAATGAACCACCAACAAAAATTATACAATCTCGCACTTTCGTCTGAAAATAATGATTTGTTGTTTCATGTTACGTCTTGTTAGTCTGGTCTTAATCGCGCTTTTCGCTTTCGCGATCGGATTGTTAAAAGTAATTTTATGAACGGAATTGTCATTTGAACCAAAATAAGGAAATCGGACGATGTTGTCAAGTTTTCGTGCACAAGATTTTTTTTTTTTGTAAACCTTTATTTATTCGGTATGAAATAGTACAATCTTAACTTTTGGTTAATTTGTTACTAGGGTTGTAATGTACTAGCTTCTGTTACAATTGTAATTAGAGAGTTAGCAAAACATGTTAGGGATTTTCGATCCAGTCATCGTGACCCAAGACGGTGTGATGTTTGCATTCTTCAATACGTTAGCTCGTGCGGTTTAACTCGCTTTAGCCTTCTCATTTAGTCTGTATTATCGAGCAATAAGATGGCTTCTACGTTGGTGTGGTTTTGTAGTCGTTTTTCGTGTTTGATGGCGTTTTCTCGAATTATTACCCATTTTATTTCTAAATCACAGTAAGCCACACTATATTTGATGCTGCTTCATTATTTCGGAAAAATGTTATGGCAAATGAAAAGTGACTTGTGTGCTTTTGCTATTGAGCAACTGACTTCGGTAACTGTTTTTCAACAAGTGTAGTTTCATTTTGTTGCCTTCGGCTCGTATATGCAAATTTTACACTTGTCGAAAGGACAGTTACCGAAGCTTGTTGCTTATAAACACACTTGTGAGCCACTTTTGACCCAATAAGATGCAAAATCATCTAAACTATTGTTACGTGCGATGTGGAACTCATTGCGACCAGCCTAGCTTAACTACAAACGATGGTTAGTCAACAAAATTCAGAGTCTAGTAATGTTGGTTTTAAGGTTAGTTTGTAGAAGGAAACATATAGAATGCTGATTTACTCTGCTGTGAATTTACCTAAAAATTAGCGATCCAAAAGAGGTCTCATGTGAAATTCTACCTGAAACTTTTCTTGCTTTATGCCAAAAACCAGCAGAAATTTCAGTTGCTTTTTTACTATGTAGCTATGTTGCTATGTCTTATCATTCAGATAAAGAATACTTAGTTCATGGATACAAAAAGTAACACAGACTGTCACACATCTACTTTTTATGACAACAAAATGTTCAGTAACTTTATAAATGGTGACATATTGTAACAACAACAATCTGATTTGGGTTTTTATTTCGGCAAGGAAGACAAATTGTGACCTTCTTTCAAAAAGTGACTGTGAAAAGTATTCAAAGTATTTAAGTAATAAAATCGCCTCCCATCTTCTTTTATTTAGGTTTGACAGGTCTGTATACAATTCCATCCTCACTACTTTTGATGTTGTGACTAAATTACATACATTAAAGAGAACCGAAGGGTGATGTCAATGAATTCTGTGTCACTGACAATATTTTAACCGATCGATGAATCACCGGGCTTATTGAGAAATCATTTTAAAGCTTTAAAAAGAGTCGAAATGTTTTCGAGATAGTTTAGCAAACTTTAAGTCACTGGAGAACAGAGGCGGATCCAGCTAGGGCATAACATGTCAATAGTAATGGCGAGACACAGATAATCGAATTGCAGTCTGCTTTCAGTAGTTTCGATTTGAAGCTGCTTTAATTTGTTAGCAATATCTTAAATTTCATGAAGTGTTTTGATACAGACTACAATAGAGTCGCCTACACGTGTATTTTGTTCTCTACACTCGGTAACATTTAGAAACGGCATCGTATCAAAAATTTCTGTTGTTTTTGATACTTTTCTCATTTCTCCATAACCACGAGGAAACGAGAGAAGAAGTAGAAATGAGAAATTTTTAAATTTTTGATACATTTCCGTTTCTAAATGTTATCGAGTGTAGTACAACCATGTCATTTAAAACTACTTGGGATTGGGATAAAGTGATGGTTTTTCATGTCTTTTTCAATCTGCAAAGTGAATCAAATTTCGAAATTCCGAAGTTTTGCTCAATTGTCCAAGGCGGGTATTGAACTTGCATGCTATGAATCCAGCGCCTATCCAACTCTATCACCGAAAACTTTTCTTTGAGAATGAAAATCGATATAAAAGTCAAATATCTCCTAAACGGTAAATCTGTTTGGAGATCTGATTTCTGTTCTGGATAGTGTTGAAATTTCATAGAAAACATTTTTGTTAGAAAAACAGGCGTCGTCGGTAGCGAAAATCTACCGAAAAGTGTCCCGGAAAATCCTTCAACTTTGAAGTTGCCTTACACCGTCAAATCGTAACATATTTCAGACATATACAGACCGAGCCACCCCCACGTAATGTTTTAATAATATTTTTCAAGAAACATTTTGAAGGTACGTCAATAATTCAGTGGAATATAAAATAGTTGGAAGTGCGAATAGCTATCTAAATCGAGAAAAACAATCTTAGAGTAAGACAGATGTTCATCACAAATTCTAACACCAACCAACGTTCTGATGAATTTGATATTTCCATGCTTGTAATGTGAAGTAGAGTCAGTAAATCCCACTATCGTTGTTTTACTCCATACTTGCTGCTCCATAAATACGTGATGCCTCTATCGACTGCCGAAATCAGACATCCCACTGAGGTCATGAGGATACTGTAGTATGAAAAATCTCACTAAAAAGTCAGAGTTCTGTCGACTGAGAATTTGGAGATGTCCCATTTCAAATGATCTTTTCCACTCGGAATGGAAACAAAATTCATTTTCTATATTCTTTCCTGTAGCTCGTCATGCATGCAATGCAAAGACTATAAACAAACCCAGAATGCATGAAATACGAGAAACTTTATAGAGACAAAATCATATTAGCGAAAGGAAAAATTTCCGACAAGAAGTGCTCTTACGTTTATTTATTCGGTTCTTATGCATTCAACCCCATAATGCAATTTTTCTATTTTTCAATGTTTCACACGAACAAACTAAAATAAAGTTTGACATTTTATTCCTTCTATGGAGAATGGAAAGAAGTGTGGGATATTCAACGTAAAATTGACTTTGTCAGAATGATGAATCCATATACGAGCACAGCGTGTGGAATCGATATGAAACAGAAAAATACCACCAGCTGCCGTCGTAAGCCGCCGACAATTTTGTATCGGCTGTCCCATTTGGTGAAATTGATGAGTAAATTTTTTTAAATCTCTCTTGGACATCGTGGGTTAGACATGCGAGTTGACTGTAATACAGTTAAGCTAGTCCAGAGTCAAAGAGTCTACCAGATTTTGTTTAAAAGCCAGCTTAACAAACATAAGGTTAAATGGTGAATCTCCGATTACCAACAACCAATTCATATATGGTGTATTTAATGTAGCTAGTCGGACTGTTCGCCAATTGAGGGTCAGCTCCTTGTGTGATTGTCACCACGAACCTGGTTTACCAAGCGTAATCTAGGAAGCATATTGATTGAAATAGCAATCTGCCCCCTGCGAAGGTGAGTCTCTTCATGTTGGGCAAACTTTTAAACTTTCGTAGGAGGCAGACAACAAAGCCACACATTGGGTCCTGCTCAGTAGTTCATTAACTCGGAATAAATTTGCAGATTCGCAAACTCACTGGTGCAGTTTTAAGCAGCTCCTTTTTGAAACTGATATTTTGACACGTGTAGTTACATACCTCTGCGACTCGTAGTGGCTTTCCACTAAAAACGATTGAAGTTGTCAGTGATGCGAGTTCGATTCCCAACTGTGGCAGAAACAAAAAACCCGATTGTCAGACGTGTACACAAAACACAGCTGACTGGAAAAAGCTTGTAATATGCACATGGCTTGCCGACAAAAGATATTATTGGGAGGCGCTCCTACTAGTTTCGCCCCGTAGTACACATAGATGGCACTCAACATCGATGTAACTGGCACAGTCGCACAGTAAAAACTTTCGATATTGAAAGGATCTCAAAAAAGAAGAATCACAATTAGCGAAACTAGTAAATTAGTAATGATCTAGTCTCTGAATGGATTTCATTCGTTTTAGATCCTACACTTCCCACATTCAATGCATTCACCCCATTCCCCTTATTTAAAGTTGGAAATTCTGTTTTATGTCGTTCACAGCCGAGAACTTTTGATTGGCGCACGCGTCTAAACACAACTTCGTATGCGAACGTACTAATTCAGAATTCAATGAAACATTTCCGTATTTTGATTCCTATAATTCCTATATTTAGATCATCATCATCGTCGATATCAAAAACATTCGGCAACAAACACCCAACAATGCTTTTCAGTTGTGACACATAATACTGCGAAATGTTTGTTATAATGTCACTGTATAGCACGTTCAAAGGTTTCATATAATTTTTATTAATCCCAAATGTCCGCATATAAATTTCAATCAGAATGTAATTTCCTCCTTTTGGCTACCAACTTAAGAATATTAACTGTGGCAAATAAGAAACGTTTTGATAAGAATTAAGCTTTGATTATATGCTCTACCCTCCCTACACATTATTATTTGAAGTCGAAGAAACAGGTTACATCCTTGCGAACGCAGTGAATAATGTAAGGGGATTGCAATGAATAAACAAGGGACGACAACCATCGTACACTGTAGCTAGTTCTGAGTAAAGTGCATAGACAATTATAATAAACTTGTAATGAAAAGCATTTACTGAGATAATACGACGAGACGATTTATATTCGAAACGTTTCCAAATTTGACTTTAATATTCTGACTTATCCCTTTTACTCTCATGTTTGCAATGAATTCGACACACATTACACTACTGGTCTTTTACAGCGGCAGAGTCATAGTGAGATTTTCTTGTTTTTAAATCTGTACGAAGTACGAGGGTGTACTGCTTCCAATCTTACGTTTGAAACACGTCGAATCGAGGAGGTAAACCACTGGTATTGTTCCTGAGACATGCCGATGGATTTTTTCTAAATATGAAATGGAATTTTTAGAAGAAATATTGGAATTTTCGGAATTCAGTGGAATAAAATGAAATGATTTTAAGACAGTGGTTGGTTACCTCCTCTCGTCAAATTCAAATCCCTGGGTAAACATGTTGTGGAGTGGATGAAAAATCAGCGATAAAATAAAATCTCCGTCGGCGGACACTCCACATTTGGATCTATCAATTTGAGACGACCACTTTCGCGGTCATCAAACACATATCTACTGATCCTTTGTTTCCATCTCGGTCATCACGTAAGTGATGGTACTCTACCTTTCCATAATATCGGTTCGCACAGCGGCAGCTTTTGAAGGAACCACCTCACAGTTTGTTGGCATCTTGTGTCTTAGTTGAAGATACTTCTTCCTCCAGATTACAAGGTGCTCATTAATCTCATAATGTCCTGTAATCGCTCCTAACCAACCTCCTGATGCGAATTCGGTCCATTCCGAGCAAATCTTTACCCCATTTATAGTTGAGTATCGAAAAGAAAGCAGTGCGTTTCAACGCCTCCTTCATACGCTTCCAAGCGCTCATCATGTTTACGTTTCACTCAATCATTTAAAGCTTTCGCACATAGTGATTGAGGTATCGGTAATCAGTGATTACTAATCACAGTTCTGGCCCAAATGTTCGAGCCACCGAGCTCGCCTGTCTTAGCCTGTCTTAGCCAGCTTATCTGTTTCTTCGTTACCTTCTACTCGAGAATGACCTGCTATCTAAACCAGCTTGATCCGATTAGTCAGCACGAAGGTCGTGACAGCGCTTTACTCATCCCTATGTTCAGGAATGAGGACGTCTTAGTTGAAGAAACTTTGAGCATTTACAAATGTATGCCCGTTCTTCTTCTAGATCACAAGAACATTTCGGAGTATCCGATAGCCTCAACTTATTTGGATTTACTGCTTGAACCGAATAATCGAGGGAAACAAAAAACCCAAAAAAATGTGAATCCCAAAACTTCCATGTATGTACTCGCACGGGTCCACTTCTAATGTTTCATTTCAATAGCAGTAGGTTGGTGAATTGGTTATTCGTCTATAGGAAGCTTTATATGCACACATAATGCTATCGAGTCAAAAGGAAATGGTTTTGGAGTGAAAGCTTGAATGTTGTTTATTCAGTGTTGCAGTTGCTGCATTTACATATTTTAAAGTGTATTCTGCCGATGTGCCGATATACGTACGCTGAGTTCGCCTTGACTCAGGTATATAAAATGTAATAAAAAACTACTTTTATGCAATGTCGTTGTGAGGAGTGAATTTAACTTTTGCATCAAAAAATTCTTCTTCTTCCCTTTTTCAATATTTACTTTTTGACAAAAGGTTTTTACCCTTAGCTCGGGCGTATGTGTGCCTGAGTGTGTGTGTACATATCTCCATTATCCACTTACGGAGTGTCGACTAACATTGTGTGGAATATGGAATAGAAAAATGTTATTAGTGTGTATGAACTTTCAATTTGGTAAATTGAAAAGATTTGTCATACAACACACATCCACTACACATCACATCCAAGAATGGGTGAACAAAAGTCTATGGAATATTCATTTTTCTTCAGGCAGTTTCCTCCCTTAATGCCAAGGATTAAATATTATGTGGAGATGGATAGATAGAGGGAGAGAGAGAGGAAGAGATATTTACACTTTTCACCATACGTTTCACATAGAAAATGTGTGTGTGTGTACCGAAATTGTTGGGATTAGCCTGGAGCTACAGTAACAAAATCCAAATACCTGTATGAGACAAATTTTTTTTTCTGCCTCTCTATCCGTTCTCCACATATGATATTATGTTCGAATGCTTGATTTTTTTCCCTCTATTTTTATATTTTATAAATAAATTGAAATTTGAATTTATTTATATTCGTAACTGTGCACCCAAACATAAATAATAAAGAAATTGGCGAATCCTATATGTATTAAAATAGAAATTCGAAAAATGTGTAGTAG
>JANTFA010144431.1:0-11831 GCA_026413405.1 Phytosciara flavipes | reverse complement strand
GGGGGATAGGTAATCAATATTTTCTGCGGTATGCTGAAATTGAATATCAAAATACCACATTTTTGAAAGCTTTTAGTCGTATTCGTTCGGGAAAAAAAAGGTTATAAAAGATGTATATAAACATTCTATAAATTTCGGATTGGAACAAGAATGCTCGCTCAATATTAAGTGCAATGCCAGCTCGTAATACGAGCATTGTATCACACTCATCGTGAATACTGTAATGAAAAATTGCATAATTACGACTTTTGCTTATTAGACGTAGAGCTTTATGCTCTATAAGTTGATTCACGAAAAATTGTGTATTGAGGTTAAGGCTTAGAACAGTGGTCAGGTGAACCTAAGACCTGACATAAATTTACGAAAAACCTGATTAATGGAAAAAATTGATCTGATAAATTGTCAGATTACCTGACATTTTTGGGGAAAACCCAAAGTAATTATTTCTTAAAACTACCCAACCCGTTAGGATTAAAGAGCCTAAACAACTGAAGATAACGTTGATCTACGAACACACATGGAAAAACGTAGGTTGAGGTGAAATGATTAAGTTTTTTTTTCTATATGAACAGAAAATTATTGTGTACACTTCATCCGACTGTTTCGGCGCGGTTCCACAAAATTGGTAATATTGACGTGGCGACAGGTGATTGATTGCTGTTATTGCATTATTACCTATGAACTCACTATTGGTGTGTTGGTTGCTGATAAATGTGACTTTCTGTTCGCATCGAACAACGAAATTATTGAGCTTGATTTGTCTATTTATATTGGGTATTTAAGTAAAAAGCAGATATCCAAGCTTATCAAGAGTTGTTAGAGGTGTTAACTGTTCGACATCTTCCCCATGAAGCTATTCTGCCTGCTTGTTTACTCATAAATCAAAATATATGCGGTATTTAACCTGTTACGTACTGCTAAATATAAATGAAAATTTTCGGCCAATTCTGTCGTATGAAGCAATGCTAAAAAGAATTGAAGTACAAGACTTGAAATTAATATTTTGAAGGAAGTAATAGACCAAAGGAAGTAATAGACTTTAAACCATAACTCAAGTATTACAAAAGACATAACTTGAGATTAGATATGACTTAGCCGCCCAGAAAAATTGGGCTACCCGCACCCTAAATGCCCATGGCTAAAATTAAAAAATTGGTGGTAGTTGTTGTACGCAAATAAAATTACACGCTGTCAACAAACGTCTAGTAAGTAATGGAAATAATCTGATATAACAAAACAATTACAGTAATTGTATCGTTTAAATTTTACTCACTTTCCTATTTAAGTCAAGTAAATTTAATGTACAAGTTATCTAGTTAAAGTATCGATCTGAACGCCAGCATTATATTCGAATGAAATGAATACACACATTAGCTTCCAACGAAAGAACAATAGAACCCATGTTACGTTAGGTAAGCAAGATACAATCTCGACGAAAAATACTACATTCGCATTATATACTCACAGCAAGGAAATGTGGTCACATTTTCTTCGACTTGAAGAAATTCAATGGAAACATATTACACATAAAGAAGTGATGACTCCACCATGTTATCACTTCCCATTGTTCTATATAAACTGAAATGTTTTGATGAAGATTTACTGAGGAAAGCTCAAGACATTCTTCAACAATCGTGGCATCTGTCAAACATTCGTCGGTTTCGTAGATTTATAATAGTACTGTCGATTTCGGTTCAGTAAACTACAGTGTCGAAAAGAAAGAATTTTCTTATGTTAAATGTGGAGTCGCACAGTGCACAGTGGTCGCCCGCAAAAGTGGGCATAGAGCATGTGTGGGCTACCTTTTTCGAACGATGGGCATGGTCTGTGCAGTGGGCACGAAAGTGGGCTATGCCTGCCCACTCATCTCTAGCACAGTTTTCATTTAGAAAATAGTTCAAGTTTTCATTTAGAAAATAGTTCATCCATTGACATTTACACTTTTTACTGCCTACCCCATGCGAAAGTTGAACATTATATTACATTCTGTTACGTACAAAAATTTAATCTTGTTCGTGAAATGAAACGAAATGTTTGACGTTGTCCTCAATTGTATCAAAGTGTTCCTACCTCTTAACAGACTGCCGCAATTCCTGCATTTCGTTATTAATCTACTTGTTAGAGTGTTATGTACTTCAAATTACAAATTTCGAGGGATAAAAAGTTGTATGGATCACATTTGACGACGTAAAAAATTCAACCTTGTGCTATTGCAGCCCTCGCCTTCAGCGCGGACAGTAACTCTCGCATTCAGTTTTTTACATTCGTCACATGTGATCCAAATAACTATTTTATGACACAAATCTCGTTGCGTGTGACATGTCCATAAAATTAGTCGTTGGCACACGTTTTTTGCAATCACGAATCTTATAGATTTGTATCAATATATTTTCTACTGGTAGCAAATGTTTTCTAATTAATTTTTTATGTATGAAACGACTAAACGTCTTGTTTGGTACAGAAGTTGTGCTTTACACAAGCAACGCATTACTTTATAATCTGGAAGCTTTTTCGTAGAATTCCCATCACAGGAAAACGCTTTTATAGTCTGGCGTATGTTAGGTGATATACTAAATAACACATATATCGTACTATAACATACAAAACAAAATCACAAATTGTCACGAAACGAAGAGTCAATTATCCTTTATCATTTCAAACTGACAATACAATAGGCGTATCAGACATTTTGACTTGACAAGAATTTTCTGTACTCGGTGTATATATATAAATGTACGTGCCTTTATGTAAATGTGGGTTGGGCATACGTTCTTATTTCAATATTTTGATAATGATTTTGATTTGTGACAGGGCAATTCCTTTTCAAAACGGGAAACTCGATGGCATTTTTTAGCAACTACACAATTGATTTGACTTTCTTTCTCTCATTCTCTGAGCACTATAATTCAGTATTTCGCTCCCCACAATTTGATGAAAAGTGAAATTATTTAGGACTAGTTTGTAGCAATGAGACGAAGCGCGTTTGTAGCAATGAGACGAAGCGCGAAGCCGAAGCCATACATTAAAAGCATTTGCAGAAGTTTTCATTCCCCTTCATCTGTTTTGAGCTCTTTATAATAATCCGCCGCAACATTCCTTTTGATCTTTGATGAGTAGGTGCTAGATCATTATTTACTAGTTTGACTGATTGGTCTTCTACTTTTGAAGATACTTTTACCGAATGTTTTTACTGTGCCAGTGGTAAGCTGCACGAGAAACGTATAAGTTACATCGATGTTGAGTGCCATCTGTGTACTAAGGAGTGAAGCTATTAGGAGTAGAATGCCAGCGTCTCCTAACGCCAGCAACGTGTGAAAGCTTTTTCCACCAACTACCACAGACTCGAACCAATTCAATCCGCTGTATTTTGTATACACCCATGACAATCGGTTTTTTCTGCCACAGTTGGGAATCGAACTCTCGCACTGGCAACTTCAATCTCGTTTAATGGAAAGCAGACTACGCTATTGAGTTTTCACCTCTTTGCTTACGCAATAAAGCATCGTAATGCCATTTGAGTGAAATCTCGGCAAGCATCGATTGATCCCGTAATATAACAATAATATACTTTAATACGCTAGATAAATAATGTTCAAAACATACACAAACAAATTCGTGAATGCAAGAATGTACAAACATTAAAAGGAATCTGCCTACCATTTTACAACGACCAAAAAAATATTTTTATTTGAGTATTACATTCTCCACTTGCAGACGATGAAAACATTTTACGGCGACTGTCCAATCGTTCAAATGGAACGAAAAATGAAGTAAACAGAGACTAAGACTTTGTTGGTACGTTTTTTTCCCTTGTAGATGTAAATGCATTTTGGGATGTTTTGTTGGTATATTTAGAATCTCCATTTTATTTGTATTTGTATTCACTAAAAACATACCTCTTCCTCCTTACTTCTATGTATTATCAGCTCTTTAAGAAACATTTTACCTATAAGCAAACACTTACAACAAATTACTATACTAGGGACGTAATTTGATATCTCGTATCCAGATGATTGAAAGTATCCGAGGGCTTCAGGACGAGTTAACTTATGCTCATTGTGATAAGAAATACCAAATTATTTCCCGTGTTGTGTAATGCGCGGTAGAGTGCTTTCCCTGGAGAGGGAAAGGTCACATTACCTCACTAGTAATAAAGTGAAGTCGTTTTCTCAACTCTGTGAAGAAAAGTGAAACTTTTGTTGCCTTTATAGAGAAAAACGTTGTATGCAATTCGGTGATAAATGGTTTTTTAGGCAAAATATGTGTATTGTTACACATGTAGTGCCTAAAAAAGCATTTATCACTCGGTTGCTTAATTATCTATTTAACATCACTCGTTTTACCCACTACTAATGAACTGGACACTATTTATTGCTTTTGCAATTTAAGTTGTGCGTATGGTTAAAATAACCAACAACTATAAATGTTCATTATTATACGAAGCATTATTGCTAAGTTAAAAGTTTGACCTTTGAGGTAATAATGAAAACCATCAAATTTTCAAAGGATTTGTACAGCCGTAAATTATGAATTGGCGGACCTACAATTTCCGATAAAGCACCATTTCAAGATGTTTTATTTAAAGTGAAACGTTACTCGTGTAGTTCTTGCTACAGACCCGGTTTCAGTTTTTTGTGGGTCGTTTTTTGCGAACAAAACAATGTAAAAATATCTGCACACTTACACTTTAGAGGTGTGCTGTAGAACAATTTTTTGTTTAGTCGATCAATATTTCGATATGAGATATTTCATCCTGTCCTTTGTACGCACATTTTTATTTTGACGAGTGAGGGTTGGCAAGGGCTATAAGATGTTGGGGAATCTCTTTTTACGAAATTTTCATAACGATAGCAAGTTCAACTTCCACGTAGTTGAAAAGTTTATTGTTTTGGCACCGTGTGTCAAATTACCCGATTCCGGCTATCAGAGCATCTCGGAAATGAAAATTCCGGAAAATGTCAACAGTTATAATGAATCACTTCCGTGGGGCATAGCTAGTAAAACATTTTCCTAGTAATGCCGTTAGACCTAATTTATGAATGTTGGTGTACATTGTGAATTGTTTAAACCGTCAGTTTTGTGGAAATGAATTGACTGTATTGAATATGAAAATGAATGTGTACGAGGTTACATGATAGTATCACACAACGGATCAGATTTTTTTTGAATGGTATTTAATTGCATGTCAGACTGTGTGTGAGTAGTAGCGTTATTGGTTTCATTTTCTACTTTCTGCTAATTTAACTTTTGCTTGTGGTTTTATTGACCTACAGTCTTTTTTCAATTTCAACAGTTACAACGAATATTTTCGGGTTACTGGCCAGTTTTAGCTACAATCTGGCCTTTGGTTTAAAATCTGATTGAATTAAGCTCACATGTTCATTCTGCTTTGGTATTTCTTTTATATACTCATCTGAGAACATGATCCCTACAATTTAGATAATTTGAATTCAACGTTTCCCCGCATTACTAGATTAATAGGGATGCGCTGAGTAACTTTCGTACTCATTTTGCAAGTGATGAAATCTACTTGCCTTATGGCTGATGAATATACGGTTCTACACAGAATTTTTCCAGATGACGCCATCCTTGCTTTTGTAGCTAAATGCTGACTAACACATAGCAAATAAGGTGACGCCTAATATATTTTACAATAAAAGTAAAGTGTGCTCTACACGATACAGCAAACGAACTTTCAGACGCTCGACATTTTAACCAATCTTTGCAACATGAACTGCAAAATGATATTTCGGATTTCAATGTCGTAAACTAGGTTCTTCGACTTTGTCTCACACCACCCAAATCACCTCGTTTCGAGTTACCATTTTCCCAAGTCTCATCTCTGATTCGCTCATATGCAATGATTTCGGCAACAACAATGTTTCAAAAAGGAAAACTAGACTGCCGTTATTTGTAAGAAAAACAATCTCTGGAAAAAGAACAAAAGAATTCTCATGGCAGTAGAGCTGTTCTAAATAGTGAACTTCATCAAGACACATTCACGATCATGCTTTTTGTGACTTTCAATCACATAATTCAGTGTAACGAGTAGAATGATTTGGCTTCTTGCTTTGTGGTAAAAATGAACATTAAAGTTTCGAATTTGGTTTCGTTAAATTTTTGCTAATTTACTGTAATCACGTAAGCACAGCAGACAGTCGAACCGAACAATTAATCTTCTTGAAATCGTTGTCACTTCAAAATCAACTTCAACAAAAGCTTACACTCGACCGTAATTTCTTTTGTTTTTGTCGTTGAATTGTCTCGACTTAAATTAATGGATTTAAACAAAACCCATTAATTACGTATTACACATTTCATGTAAATTATGCAGAGAAAAAGCAGCTCAAGCGATGAAAATTCTCAGATTCCCATTTGACCATTTTCAACCGTTTTGTTGTGCTATAATGAAGTCGGGGTGGAAGACGTGACATTTGCAGAATTCAAAAAACAAAGTTTGCTTGAGCCGTGAACGTTCATACTTCTTTATATTAGGAAAATGTAAAAATCTACTTAGATGATTTACTTTTCATGTATAATTTTTAACTATGAATGTAATAAAATATTTAGAGAAAAGAGAAGATGGAAAATTACGTTATTTCATATAATATTAAGAATTCTGCACACTTTGCAATTTTGAGATATGTATTCGTTGTGCGCTTAATTACTTGATACTTTTAACGAATGATGGGCTATGTTGTATAATTAATTAAAGAAAATGTTCCTAAAAGCTTACGTATGTTTATACATCAGTAGAATAACAAAATTTTCATTTTGCATGTTTCTGTAGCACAGTGATAGATGTATATGTGTACGGGGTCGTATACAAATGACTCTGCCCAAAATTTGAAATTTTAGTGAACGAGTCGATGAAAAAGTGAACCAGAAAATATATTTCGACGCATTCTTGTATGAAGAAGGCGATTTAACGCTGCGTTAGAAAGACTACACATACCTTGCATTTTTGAATTTGTGAATGCGTGAATTTCTGATAAACATTCCCCACCACAAGGTGTGGCGTCATTTGTGAACGACTCCTAAACCACTTTTAAAAATGTTCTTTTACAATTTAAAAGTGAACGCTGTATATTCGCGCATACCATGTTTTTTGATGTAGATTTATGAGTTTCATTGCTAAATGATGTTTTATTATAGATGACTTTTGTATTTATGTATTTACAATTTTCAACTGCACAGTGTACGTGTGTGAGTGTATTGGTGTCAAGTAGTCGCGATACATAACAAGTATAATGAACATCAAATAATAATTAATGAATATTTCTTGACATTCGCACCGAGGGGCAGATAAACATAGAAAATTCTTTTACACTGAAACAAAAATCAGAATTCTTTTAGAAAATCCTTTTGCACTCAAAATAGTGAGTTATCTGCCGCTTGATTTGCAACAACAATAATTCGCGTATACGTAGAAAAATGGCGTAGATACAACTATATGAAGTACAGTATATAGCCCGATGTGTACTACCATAGCACTCTAGTTTCAAGCATTAACATAAAAAATATTTAGAGTCTACTGACTCTGCGTTTCGTTCGTACAGACAGGAGATATGTTATCTTTGTGCTAGTGAAAACACCAACACACAGAATTTTGTATACATTTGTGCGTCGAACAGACTCCAAATTTGACATCTCGCATTCGAGTGTTATTGCTTGAAGCTAGAGTGCTATGGTAGGTACTACTATTCGTATAAGCATACACATTTCATACAGCTGTAATCTATTATTTCATATCTAACTCATCGATTATACCACGTATACCTCCAAAATAACATCCTCTCCAGAGTGTAATTTAAACTATACATAAATTTAGAGTTCCTTCAAGTCTATGGCTATAATGAGTTTTCACGTTTATGCCCCTGGCTGTATATAGTGACAGTTCTGAGTAGTATTGTGCCGTCTAATTCACGACATTTTCATGTTACAGTTATACTCTTTCGACTATTTACGATTTTTATTACATACATGACATCTTTATGAAAATCTACACTAATCAAATTCCTAAGATAAATGTGGATTCACCAACACCAGAAAAATGATAAACGGGCGCGTCCACACTGGAATATAGAATGCGCTTGTCAAATGACATAACCAGATGGTTGAGGAGAATTATTACCGTAACTGTGACCTACCAATTCGTACGAAAATTACAATGTGATGTTAGAAAAACGTAATTTATGTAGATACAATGGAAGGTAGCGAATTTGGGGCATTTACACTGAAAATGAAATGGAGAGTTTCCAAGAGAGTTTCAGAGAAACGTTACACTTGCTCAACCAGAGTTTATCGTCACTGATGAATTTAGTTCAATTTTACAGCGCTGACAGCAGTTGAGACAATAAATGCATGTTGTAGAATTAAGATGGAATTTCATCTCTCTTCCGA
The DNA here is from genome assembly GCA_026413405.1 of Phytosciara flavipes. NCBI lineage: Eukaryota > Metazoa > Arthropoda > Insecta > Diptera > Sciaridae > Phytosciara > Phytosciara flavipes. Next base: position 3,428 of record JANTFA010144431.1, on the reverse strand, counting down.
AGAAAATAGTTACACTCTATTGTTGACTTGTGTATGTTGGTTTGAAACGTTTCTAAATGTTGTATTGTTTTACATTTTTGAATAGACTAACCAATACTCCCAACGATAAACTTTTCATTTGTCATTTTTCCTAAACTATATTCAGGTCCCATCGGAGCTAGTATCGTGGCAATGAGTCCCAATTACATGCTTGACCGGAATCCAGCTTTATTAATGGGGAAACCAGGTTTTCAATCAAAAGGTCCGCCAATCGTTGACAAGAACAGCAAAAACGACATCACAATTAAGAATAACTTTTGAAGGAAAACAGGAAAATAAAAGAATGTGCGCATAGAGTGTTCGGTGAAATTGTGGTCGAATTAATAATTGTAAATTTGTATTGTAAATTGAATTTAATTACGAAGTAATGCAAAAGAGTGTCAAGGGATGAGTTGAATAAAGTGTTGGCGCAAATGTAAGATTTATTAGATTTTAATTAAGGTGAAATTCAAGTTTAGTTTTTAATTCGAATACGGACAATAAATTTGGAACCATCAACTTTTTTGCGGTGCAGGATGTGGAGCTTTGAAAAAGTGCAATAGAAATTTAATAGAAAGCAGACGAATGAACGATGGCTGAACAAATTCATTCGGTTTTTGTTTGTGTAAAATTTTATTCGCTCAACTAAACGGTAGGTTCATAATTTTAGTATGCATGTACGTGCACCGTGTATTCCGGGTACGAAAAATGCAATAGCATTTTTGATTAAAGTATAAAATTAAATTAAATAGAAAAACAAGCAAACAAAATTTTTGATCAAACTAAACGACACATAAAAATTAATCAATTTTTCATATTTGGTTTAGCATTCCTCACCTCACAAAATAACGAAATTCCTATATTTAAATTATACTAACTGACGCATCGTCACGCACACATTATACACTGATACTGCACTGACACATTACATTTAATTAAATCAAATCAAATAAACATTATCATAATATTCGTAATAAAAACTCTTTTACATTGTAATAAATTGAACGAAAAGCCATCAATATATCACCATCATTATTACGACTTTTACATTACTCGAACTTTCCATTTAATGTCTATGATTGATTTGACGGACTTATAAGTTTCAAAATGACAGCCCTAGCAATCATGTACCATGTGATTGGCAACACTCTGATATAAAACATACAGTCGGTTTGTATCCACATTCGCTTCAATTCATTTCCAGCTTGTCTAATTATACAAATGAAACTGGCTGTACGCATTTATACGATTGTTAGTATTAGTGGACCAACTGAATCAGAGGATAGGGAATGAGCTGAAGCAAGTAACAATGAAATCACTGTATTTAATATGAGTTAATAACCATCGAAACATGTTTTTTTGTCAATAAATACGATGCTGATATGTAAACTATCATTTCATTTGACGTAGAGCGTTCTCACTATTCTAGAATTTAGAGACTAGAATTCTAATGTGTACACAAAAAGTTGAAGAGATGGCGGCTCTCACTTGTATTATAAGTTGACGTGATTGACCTTGTTGGTCGACTTCGAATCTGATTCAACCTTTCATAATCGTTTTACTTTTCTTTCGGGACGCTTTATCAAAAAAAAGTCGTTTTAACTCCAAGGGAAGAAACTTTTTGGCTTAAAACTTTCATAAAAGCTAAATTATAATTGCTATATTGCGGAGAGATGAAAGCAAATTTGTCTTTGTGACATTTGTCATTACTCAAATTCGTGTGAATGTATCGATATCCATGCAATGGTAAAAACAACCACAGGAAACCTTTGATTACGTCGAGTAAAGTAAACGCAAAATGCGGTATTTTTGCAGTATCTGTATTTCAGATGCCACAATCGGGTCATGTATCACTCATTGCACTGTTCTATTGAAAACACTTATCATGACAAAACAGTAAAGTTATAATTCGAAATTGTCTTCACGTGTGACCTTGTTGGTTTTTCTAATATTTTTATTTGCAAAAGAAGAATAAATTGAAGGATTGAATTTTTCTTGAAGTAGTAGATACCGATGATACCAAACTCGAGAAGTTAAAATACTAGGTCTAACAAAAAGACAAGAAAATAATAAAAATACTTTCCAACTTCTCAACAACGTGCATTTTCCGGACCAAATTATTAAAATAAACACAAAAACTATGTTTTTTACCTGGAACAAGAAATTAATAAGATATTTAAACTTTAATAAAAGAAAAAAAAACCAAACAAAAAGGAAACTTAAGTAATAAGCAAAAAAATGAAGAAATAAGCATTTAATGTGATAATAAGTAGATTACTGTAGCTGCCGACAACCATTGAACATAGTAAAGTCAGATTCGGCTGGCATTAAAAAACATTTCATTAAAATAATTACAAATCATACGAAACCAAAAATTCCTAACTATTTTCTGTTTAAACCAATGTGATTGTCTACCCTAAAAGCATTTCTCAAATTCCATGATGTTGTAAATTGAATCACAAATCTTTCAACTTTAAAAACAAAATTCTTGACCTGGAACATTGCACACATAATATCGTTAATCATCACAAAGTAAATGTCCTTTTTCTTAAAATAAAACTATAAACAATTGACCATTGCTAACTATTTTAATTAGGAATGTTTACTGTGAGCACGAAAGTTTTTATTCGCTGCCCCCCCCCCTCATCCGCAAAGTTTTCATTTTGATCATTTCAAAGTAGGTCATTGTACAGAACAAATTAATTTACAATTAGAGATAAAGTTGCGAATTTTTTTCACATTTTTTTTGTCCGACCCATACCACAACATACATCAATAAAATCCATTACGAAAGAAATTCTAGGCTCAATAAATCATATTTTAAATAATTATTTTGAGTGCTACAGAGTGACTCCACGAATTCACATTGTTGGATATGCTGCAGTAGGGCTATGAAAATTATAAAAAATATGAAACATTTCGTTCGCATGTTTTCGTAGAAGTATAGTATAGTCGTCTTTCTTGCTGCGTTTCCCCAATAATATTTCCACTTTGTATGACAGTGCATGTATTCCACTGTACACATTCCTTTGATCTAACTCTAAAGTGACTGAACTCAACATATTAACAAAAAACTATTATCCGCAAAGCTAATCGCTTTATTGCACCGAGTTCTAAGTGTTTCGTGGGTAATCACAAACGAAATTGTGCTTTTTCGTGTTACTTTTATTTACAACGAGTGCCACATGTCATGTCATAAATGAGAAATAACACGAAAAACACAATTTTGTTTTGCGATTCGCCGTAATTTTACTCTTTTGAGCAAGTGGCGTCCCACGTAAGACATGAATATATTTGCTGAAGCTCACTAGGTTACGAGCAGCATGAATTTTCTTTTCATCACTCCAACTACGAAAACCGTAATTTTCACTTCCAAAATGAAATGCGAAAACAAATAAATTCAACTCTCA
>JANTFA010144420.1:0-11835 GCA_026413405.1 Phytosciara flavipes | reverse complement strand
TAATGGGGAGTTTATTTCGCATCTGGATATCGATTTTATACTACCGAAAATAGTAATTTGTGGATCTTGTTGCAAAAAGAAAACTGGTTGAAGTGCGAGCATCTAGATATGTTAAAATCACCGGCACTGAGACTCTAAAAAAATCACTTACTTGATTTTACAATTATGAAAAGCCTCATTCTACAAGTAGATAAAATTTTGTATTGAACATCAATCGTATGTACCCTAATGTTGCTCGTTTCAATTTTCTGGCGACCTGGTGAGACAAAATGTTTTCCAAGGTTTTCCGACAAAGGATACCATTGATGATAAGACATTCAACCATTGTTTCACTCTGACATTTTAGACCTGCCACGAATTAGAAAAGTCGATGAGTTGAAATTTCATTTCAACTATGATTCGCTAGAGTTGTTCATGTGCAATTCGGTAAATTGATGTTGGAGCATGGGTACCTATAGACTAATCAATTTCAGAGAGTGAGCGAAATTGCACAGATATACCTCCAATGTATTCAAAATTCAACATTTTTGTCTATAACTAATAGACGTCAGTCCCCCGACTCTCTGAAATGAACGCTGACGTCTGATGAGAAATGATATTTTTGAACTGTATGTTTACACATACCGCTCAAAATATATTTAAATATTTTTCAGATCGAAACATTGGTCGAATGTCATGTCATTGATTCCACATTGTGCCTGTCTAATGGCATGAGACTTGTTGGTAATTTGATGAATGCTTTTAGCTACATTGCTCTTCGTACTTCAACTTTAAAACATCGAATTCGGCTGCACATACGTTATCTGTTCAGAGAACTGATACCTAGATGGCGTTGCGTTCTACGTCAGATAGAAGGAAAATCTTTAACATTTTCTAAAAGAAATTCTGTACGACATGGTGTCATCTATCAAAGCCTCAAAATATAACCCCAGATTTGATATTTGCAATTCTGTATCGTAAATATGTCAATATATCATAAAATTAAGCGGACGCATATTAAAACTATATTACGATTTTATGCTAAAGCAACACGTTGACACTTCATTTGACTGCAATCAACCACCTTCAGAAATATTTATTTTGTGTGTGGTTATGTTGTGATATACCAATGAGCAAAGAAACATTCAACCATATTGCGACTATTTTAACATATCACTTGTGCTATGTGCAAAGCAACTCCATCTAGATATCATTTCTTTGAATCTGTTCTTACACAGCCTAAAAGACTACATCTCGAAATCTAGTACCAGTTAAAGTGACCATTAACAATGGAAATAAAATCGAAAATTGAAATAAATCAGAAAAGTCCTAATAGTACCGGCTACCGGCTGCCGAAACAGTTCAAATTTGTAATAAAGGCGGAAAAAGTTGGATTATTTGCAATAAACCAATATGTCGTATTGCAGCCGGCAACTGCAGAAAAAGTATGGTTGTCGTATAATATTAAAACCAGGAAAGTTCATTGTTCAAGGGCGCATGTGTGAAAATATTGAGCTTTTTTCGGTTGCCTGTGTATTAGTTTATGGCAGCCATTATAATTTCACCACGCCCATTCGGGAAAAGTTTTTTTTCTTCTTCTACTTCTCTTCATTCCATTCAATTTATGAACATTAACGAGACAAACCTGCACTGTTCGGTTGTGTGTGTACGTTTATGTATAGATGTGGGTATGGATACAGATAGATATGTGAAATGATTGAACAGAATGAGCGAACGCTTGTGTGGATGAATGTACTTTAAAAAGATATCTAAATCCTAAAACTCATTTGATTTTATGGGGTAGGGTTTTATTTTATAAATTTGATTATTCCTGATAAGCGGTTCACGATTTATAATACACATATTTGGTGATAGAAGACATGCCGGCCATCCGAAACCGACTCTGTTTCATTATAAATGAAAAATAACAAGACGATAATTTACTTTTTTTTCAACTCATCTCTCTCGAAAATTGATCATTAAAGACAACGACGACGTCGACCGAACCTTGTTTTAATTTATTGTAATGTTATTCAACAACAACAACACCAACTGAAATCAAGTTTATTTTCCGCCGAGAAGAAACTAATTAAGATAATCTTCCATATATGTGTACTTAATTTTGTGTTCGGTTCACAGAATATGGATGGGGAATACAAATGAATTTATGTGCATTGGTTTTTTTCTCTCAAAGATTCTTTCGTTTGATAAATAATGTCCATCTTAAGGCAGCATTTTACAAACGTTTAAATACATTTTATAACTTTAATAATCTAGAATTCGGTTTTTTTTACTCTCGTTCGTCTGTTCTTCAAATTCATTTGATTGTCGAAAAAAAAGAGGATGGAATGACTTTTAAATTAAGCGGAGAATATTAAAAATGACTCAATTAAAGTTTCTTTTTGGTTATTTCGTTTTATAATCGGAAGATTTGGACCCCCTGTTAAAATCCATGTCTAAATAAACCAATCAAATAAATGCACACACAGGCAGAGAAAAATATTTCAACTTCTTTAGCGACGGAGGAATTTCTAAACTACCGTCGGACGTACACGTACTCTTATGTGTGCTTACAAAATTCGATTTGAGTAGAAAAACGCCGACGCCACACTGTTTTATTTGTAATGGTTTGGGGCGCTGACACACCACTTTTCATGCAAACATTTTGTTTTGTTTTCAAAAGTTTTTTTTTGTATGAGAAAGACGTGCTCCTATTTTCCTGAAAAAAAAATGGCGGATGGTAAGATCTCCTTAGTATATAGCCGTGGCAATTTTAGCCAATGAAAGAAATAATTTTATAGAAATCTTTTCACACTCTGTTTGGTTCAGGAGACTTTACACTTTTCTTCCAGCTACCGCGTTTTCATAAAAAGTTTTGCCATATTAGGCAATTAATCTAAATTTGAAAAATGAGTATTTTTACGTAGCCTTATTTTCACCGTTTTTAACGCCCAAATTTGAAGTTCCTTCCAAAAACATCTATCGTTACAATATTCGTGTGTAAGGATCTTCCAATACTACTTGACGATATGTGCTTCAATTGTGTTATTGTTTTACCTCCTAGACTTTACAACATTTTTTTTGGTGTATGATTTTGCAACCCTCTACAAAATTGACTATTTCTAAAAAAATCTTCCATCAAATTTTCCCATTGTCAAAGTCAGGCAATAATTTATTTTTGAAAAAACGCGGTATCTGGAAAAAAGGTTTTGACAAGACCTAGAGTCTGACACTGAGCAATACTTTCAACATCAGAAGTAATAGATTTAATCGTTTTTCGGTGATAGGCTTTCCCGTTGGTAAGAGATGTGTTAGCTGAAAATATTACAATTTCATTTGAAGATTCGTGTGGTGGCTATGTTCGAATTGTTAGAAGTTTTCTGATTTTTAGTTTCATCGGCTTAATTTAAGGCTGATTTTTCGTATTCCAAACATAAGGAGGACTTGTACGAGTAGTGTACGACATTATAGTTACATGGTTGTAAACGGCATATATCTTAAAACTGCTCTGCAACACTGCATCTTTCGATCAATCTATTTTAACTCATACCTTGTTAAAATTGCTTACTGCAACTTCGAAAGTATTGTACGAAGTCTAATTTGAAAATTCAACTCTGAAAGGAAATCATTAAAATCAGGCTAAATTTACTCGAGAGCTGTGCAAAAACACTCAAATCCAAGATGGTTGATATCGACAAAAAACTCTAAATTCACTGTACGACCGAGTGGCTCAAATTAGACTCAATCTATGGGCTCTACCTTCCGAACCTGTGGTTCGATTTCGACGAACTTCCCGGATCGGTGTACCCGGACCTCGAAAATAGCACTAATTCGATCGTATCTCTGAATCATCTCGACCGATTTTGCTCATCCTCGAACTTAATTAAGATTCGACAGGCTGCAAACGCAAGAGTGAAATCATTTTTTGTACGGGTCTAGAAAGAGACCGTCGAGGATTTTGTTTCAATTTGTATTGCTTATGTTTCATATTTTACTTTTCTTGTATTCGAAAATTCATTTTCTGCATAACAGCTGACATGTCTTCCAGTGCAAGGCAATGTGCCGTAGGTAAAATAGTTTTCGTTAGTTTGAGAAATGAATTAACTGAGACGGAAGAACAGTTAGACGAAAAGCCGATTTTAAGTCTGTCTGAATGAAAAATGATTTCTATTGGTTTGACAAAAGCGAAGGAGAAATATTAAAAGTTTTTGTTGAAAAGAATCTCATTTTCCATTTAACTTCTAATTTTACATTAAAGATGACCATTGTCATATTCGATTGACGATTTTTTTCCTGCATTTAATTAATTTGACGGGGTAAACTACTTCCGAAGTCGGATTGGTTTATTTTCTATTGACGCCTGAAGACCACATAAAATTGAAGAAGTAACGCAAAACTTCCTTTACCGTCACAGCGTTCGATTCGTACGTTTCGCGACATTAGAATGTGTAGAAAACTATTTTTCAATTTGTTTGTTCAATTACTGATTCACCCAAAATTAAAATTTATTGAACGCACTTACAGTGTGAATTGTTTAGAGGTATCGTTAACTCCTAGAGTAGCTCGGTTCGGTACGACGAAAGGCAGAATTTCAATGTGTAGTTAATAGTTTGCTGATCTGTATCCGGTCGTCGTTTTCACAACCTATTGGGGCGTATTGGTTTCGAGCCTTAAATGTGATAACCTATGACTCCGCTTCTGCGTGTCCAAGTTTGATCTGCACGAAGCTTGGGCTCTACACAATCTATTACCAAAATTTGAGCGCTGTAGGTCTTTTGGAAGTGAAGTTGTAAGCAAGATACGAAAACTCAGTTTTGAAATGCGTGAAAACGACGGAATACAGTTTTCTTGAAGAGAGAGTAATCTGAGAACATGTGAAAAATGTATTCGACAAATCTGTGTCGGTAGCTACGAGTTCTACTAATTGTACCAGCTACGGAAACTGAAACTTTTCGGCTAAGAAAACATTTTTGTATACTGCCAATTCACTATAACTCAACTGTTCATGATGCACAAGAAATTTTGTGGCTACGATTAGCGCTGTGCACTGTATGTTTGTATTTCTAATTGTATTTAGTATATAATGAAGTATGTGAGATAGAGGCCCCGAATGGCTATATAATGGAAACTAAGCAATTCACAAGTGCACTTTTTTGTAGTTGATTTCATTTTGCTACATAAAAGCCAATTTTTAAATACGCTTTTTCATCCAAGCGGACCAAAAACGTCGCATTCTCCCATCAGATAGAGAGTCAGAACAGCCACTCACTTATTCGTTCATTTATTCCAGGTGTGTCACATTTTGTCCCAACTGTTCATTTTCTGTTCCGAATAAAAGTAAAACTCGGCCTCCGCTACACCTTTTAGGTGCTTGTGACATAATATACTATTCTAGCACCTTTTCCCCATTAGAAGCGACTTTCCATCCCTTCTGGCGCTTACATTTTACATGAACGCTTCAGATAAGATACAAGGTACATACACGAGGGCCTCAACTTGGAATAAAACAAGCAAAGCTCACGAAGCGCCCGTTCCGATTTTATATGTCCAATTAAAAACACATTCATTTTCAAGGGAAAGAACAAAAATTACAAAGATGCCGCCGAGAGTTAATAAAAACCATAACGCCCCATTTACGCATGGAAGGAAAGCAGACTTTTTTTTGTAGATCTTCTCATTGACATAATACACAGAGCGTTGCAGAATCATTACGTTTGATTATAAAATATTATACGGCCCCGACACACGAGTGTATGCGATAAAATTAATTCAAATTGAAAATAGACAGACTTCTCCAAACCTCAGCGATATTTCGTCACATTACTTTATGAACTCAACTCATTTCGTCAACCAGACATCGACGGGAATAAAATGCTCTAAACGGTTGTTTTTAGAACGCGCGGACAAACACACTACAGAACAAAAAGTTTCTAATGGTCGAAGAGGAACAACATTTTTATTGAAGGACACTTCTAACTGACCGTGCCCCATTAAAAATCCGAGTAAAATTTATTTATATATCACTCAAGTCATTCATGCCTCGCCTCGCCATCGTATAATATAGCACAATATCATTTCAACTTGCGTATAGCAACAAGAACAACAACAACAACACACAACAAATGTGCTAAAGGTAAATACACCATATATCAACTAATCTGTTACATAATGTTTTTATGCTTATAAAAACACTTTTCTATAAAATAATTTAAATGCTTAAATGCTTTAGAGCTGCAATAATAATAAAAAACTTTATTTGACCGTTTATTGCATTTTAAATGGCTCTTATATAATATTGTTGCTATTTACAATAATTTTTTTATGATTAATTTGACTTTTATTGATTATGACTAATTTTATGTGTAAACTGATTAAGTAGTGAGAAATGGAAAGTGTTAAATGTTTTATAATGTGCACAGCACACAAAAGAGCCCCGATCTAAATGTACTGTACTGTACGTATTTACATAAAAAGCCGACTTACTTAGCGCGGCAATTAGCTAACCGTCGAGAAATTCAAGATGAATATTAACGGAACGTTGCAATCCCATCATTGAGACACTTAGTTGACAACTTAAAGATAATTGACGCTAAATATACCTGGCCCAGAACACTCAAAACCCCGTCTACTTACACAAACTGGGAAGCTTTGTTGTTTATTGTACTAAACGTAATTACGTAATACGTAATACTTTGCGTATGGGTAGGTGTCTTTGCTACTTTCTATCGAGCTTTGTTGTGCTAAAATGCTTCTTCCTCCATAGATTCTCATTGTGTGCGTTTTTCGTATAGCATGGAAAATGTTCTCTTATCAAAAAAGTTGTTTTTACGTATTGCATTTTACAATGCGATATGTGATCGTACTGACTCTGTTTCAGTTGTAATTTAATTGAAATTTTATTCGGCAATTAAAATTTATTTTAACGACTCCGGCGAGTGTTTATCATAAACTCTAGGCGCATGTCTATAATATGTGCAAATTATGTTGTCGAAGAAAATTGATATTATTGCGATTTTATGGTTGTCGTAACAGTAATTCGTTTAGCAAGTTACATTTTAGTCGAGTCACACATAATGGTCGAGTCTTATTCTTGCAGTTTGTTGCGTTCCGGAGAAATTGTTTTTCTCTCTTTTATTAACGAAATAAGTGAAAGTTTTGTATTGTCTATGTTTGGGGTTAGAAACTATTATCACGTTACCTCTATCTACACTACATGGAAAATACTCAAAAGGATTACGCACGCTATACAGGAGGAGCGGCGGTCTGACAACAGCGTACGCTTCATACATTTTCGAAATTTTCTCCATACATTCTGGCGTACGATGGGGGAAGGGCGGAACAAAATTCTTAATTTTGAGAGTTCGTAATTTTTGAATGACCCCTATCATCTGATATTATTAGGATGAATATTTAAGCTACTTCAGTAGTCTATCATAACATAAAGGTTCTGACCTGTAAGAGCAGCTCCATCGATTCCGTCAGCTATACGAAAAAAGTGAGGATGATTAAGATGCAAAATAGGTGGGGAAAGAAAATCTAAAAGTTTGGTTTTTGTTAAAATTTGTAATCTTTCGATGCCTCGACCTCTTTTTTTGGCCTCCATTAATTTTCTTAGCGCTTTTTGAGGAACGGTAAAACTCTTATACAAACACACCTTGGGGGGTATGTTCACCAAAATACTCATTTTCGTGCTATTTTTGTCATTTTAATGATACTTTCGTTCATTTTTGATCTTTTTGGTGGGGAGTCATAAATTCTGAGCTTGACGTCATTTGCATACGACTCTTAGGGCTCTGAATTATTTTTAAAATTATCTGCAAATGCCGAAAGGAGCATTTGCATAAATGACGTCACGGTATTTAAGAGACTTTTTGAACGCAAAAAGTGACCCAAATTTATAATGACCGTCACGTTCTGTTGAACCTCCCTTCTCCTCTTCAAGATTGACGTCATTTATGAACGATCACATGGTTCTTGTCATAAAATTTCACCAACTTTCAATGACTTTAGCATGTTAAGTATACATTACACAGTTCGAAATAGATAGGAAAATTCACATTTTCATGTGACCTCGACTTCACCTCGGATCAACAAACTTCACATGAAAACTGAATTTTTCTATCCCTGATTGCCTAACCATAGCAATGCCAATCAAATGGGATGCAGTTTTGTTGCATGACCAAGTAAATTAGATTTTATATTCCGCTCAATAGGTAACTAAAGCAACAAACTACCAACTCGACCCCATAAACCAAACGAGAATTATTTTGTAATTTCAAAGAAGCATTCCATTGAAACTGAAACATTGTATGACGAACGGCTATAAAAATCCATTACAAAACTTGAATTGTAATAAAAATTCATAAACGTAAATAGTATCACAATGTCACGATAATCAATGCAAGTACATTATTCCCGAAAAAAATGCGAAAAAGGAAGGTATATACAACAACAAAACCACTCTACATTATATGCAGAACCCTGATATACATCAAGCATATAGTGGGAATAATGGTCTTTCGCTCAATGCAAGGTATATATGCTTAACGTATTCCATTAGAAGCCATTGTATACTTCACCATGGCAACGTTATGTACATGCTTACATGCGCATGCTTACATGCGCATGCTTACATGCGCATGCTTACAAACTTTTCTTTCAAGTGTAAAAGGCGTAGATTCTGTTAGTCCCACCCACCCATATTCAGTAACACGCAGATATGGCATTCATTCATTCATTTTTGTAAGCATGCGCACGTAAATAGCGTTGCTAATAAATCTTAATCTGTTGGAATACAGAGAACACAAAACACCATTGAAAGAGACCACTCCCACATATAGGGTTTTGGAGGATAAAAATATTGTTGAATGGGGAAGCATATCTCATGAATTATAGTCATTTTCATGGTAGCTGTTGCTGATTTAAATGAAACAACAGAGAAATGTCACGGATTATGGTCTATGGAATTTCATGAGTTTTATGCATAGTGAAAGTGATTTTAAAATAGCACGACAATTTAATTGTAAACGCTGAAGAAAATGTTGTGAGTAGTGAATCTACCGATCGACCGAAATAGGCTGTTGTACGGTGGTTGATGACCTTCGACTTTGAAGTATAATTTAGTATTGGCAGAAAGTAAATATGCAGACAGGCAGGAGTAGTCACACCAGCGAATAGAAATATTGTCTGCTAACCTTTTTATACTCTTTTGCTACGCTGCTCTCACGTCGTATGTTAATTCAAATAACGAAATGAGTGAAACGAGAATAACTACGATAACGCAGATAAGACGTAAACGTTAGTTTTTAGAAGTGATCGAGAAGGGAGTGATAGGACATTTTTTTACTTTTCTTCAAAACACCAAAAACTGTCAGCGCCTACCTTTATACTCCAACAACAAATTTGAAGAGAACCAAGAATACAGGACAAATTCCAGAAAATATTTTATCAAAAACAAGCCCTGCACTTCTCTGCGTTCATTCAAATATTTTCAGTTGGAGCAAACATTTAGCTATTGTTAGCGATTGATAAAGTCAGAAATTTGAATCTTCTATTCAGAGCTGTATGACCTCACCATTTTGAACAAATTTGTTACAAAAATCGGCGACGAAGATACGACTCAATTTTCTGTATAAATAGAAGTAAGGTTCGGTTTGCTGTTTTTCTATGTTAGAGCTAGACACCACACTTTGACTTGTGTGAGCTTGAGAATCATTCGCTCCATTATATTCATTCAAGCACTTGTTTATGCGTCATTGTTTCTTGAGTAAGATCAGCGTAGTATTCGCTCTACCACAGTCCCGCGTGAGGTAACATATCAGGTAATTTTTCGGTTTGAAATTTGTATTTGTCATTCCGATTATAAATCGCCAGGCATGCAAGAAAATATGAAAAATTCTAAAAATTGTTCATTTCTTTGTTACTGCCGCCATGGTCTGATGAGGTGACGTTTTTGAACTGCATATTAATGTGTAACGTTGGGAAACGTATAAGGTAACTCACAGGCCGGAACAGTGGTAAAACCTCTTACTACTTAAGCAAAGTTAATGTTCAAAATAATGAAGTAAAAGATTTTGTAATCAACCAGATGTACTTGAATCAAAGGTAGTAGCAGATTGGAACATTATTATGATGATACGAACTTCGAAGTGTTCGGTAAGAGAACATAATGTGAGAATCAAAAAGATTAAATCTCAATTCGGCAAAATATCTTTCCGTTTCCAACGTTCATACCGAACCAAAACCGAGAGTAGACATCTTTGAATTAAAAAAAAAACCAACCGAAAATGGTATCGTCTCATTCTACAAATGTGTTCAGTCTAAACCAACATTCGGCTTGAAACCCCTACATTCTATCCCTCATCACTACACCATGTTTGTCGAAGATCTAAAACACAGAAAGCCGCCTTGCATTGGTTTCGATTAGAATTAATTTCCAGTAAAGCTACAACACATGTCCCATTTTGTTTCTGGAATGGTCGTATATTATAGGAAATTTGAAACGCTTACACCCTCCAACAAACATCTGCGTGAATTACAGGCAATTAAACTTAATTGGTTCATTTCTTTGATCTGTTGCCTAGGGAATTGATTAAATTTTATCTAATGTATTACTGAAAAATACGGCCGAAAACCCAAAAACATATGCATGATAGGAAGTACATAATATCGATGTGACACAGCATTTGACTCTATTTTAATAGTCGAAGCAATTACCAAGTTTCGTTCGGCAGATCGTCAGACCTATATTGTTGAACAACCTCAATGGTGTTATGTGGCGGGCGGTCGGCACAAAGATAGTGTAAGGCCGGTTAAAGCGTGAAAACACACGAATATAATGTGAGAAGTGAGGAGAGGCTGACCGCAACCATTACATATAACGAATAATTGCTAGAGAATCATTTAAGAAAAAAAAAAAAGAAGCATCACACACAAACAACAACAACCCCCAGTCGAAAGTGCAATAAAAATATATCGGTTTCCTTATTTCACGTTCATAAAATGCTAATGTTGAAGATACGTACTTTATGTGACTACCTAAAAATAATATAATCCGAATTTATTAAGCATCGCCACTTTGCACATGCTTGTAATAAAAAAAAATGTTGTTTATAGACCATAATATTCAGATATGTATCTTAGCAAAACGCTCTTTATTATCTTTAGCACTAACACTTTCATCAATTTAATTTATTGAGAAACGAGAACGTGTTTATGAGCGTCAGGGACCTAGGGTGATAACTAACCATTGCATACCATGTGAGTTTATTTGCTTTTCTGTTCCATAATAAAGTAGAAACATTTTCTGTTCGCTCATATGGCTGCGTCACACTATCTTTATTCTTAAGGCAACGTTTTGGAAAATGTTTTCAAAATTGAAAGTGCTGTGTGATCAAGATCATTGATACAGAACTGGTTGAACTACTTACGTTTTGTACGATTTTCGTATAGTAAATTTGATGGAAGTTCATCATCGATATTGCCCAAATGTACTAGCATTTAGAGAAAACTATCGTCAACAAATTTAGCGATTTCGACTATAACTTTCATTCTTAAATTATTAACAAAATGTTGAGTCAAAATCAACATGACTTTTATTCATAGAGCTTTTTAACTCATCTTCTGTAGAATCAACGCACTGTGAACACCCAGCAGAACTGATTTTTTACACCCGTTCGAAGTATTAGGGTCTTATGCTTTCACTTTTATATTTGTAACACGTCGAACTCGAATGCCTGAGTGAGGGCAAACATTCTGGAGCCACATCTAGATGCAAAATCAGCAATATAAAAAAATCTCTCTCTCTGTCGTCATCACGATAACTTGAGTAAAACGAAACCAATCTCAATGAGATTT
>JANTFA010144419.1:884-11616 GCA_026413405.1 Phytosciara flavipes | reverse complement strand
CATTACCTAGTTCAATCCTGCCGGCACACACAACATTGCAAATCTGGCATTTGAAAGACGAAGATGGTAACTGATTGACGACGGGATTGCTGGTGGGTGTTTCTTTGTTGAGGTGTTTGTTCATATGCTCCATCAAGTGCTTTTCTAAAATGTTAAATCAAATTTTGTATTTCTAACTCGGGAAATCAATTCAGACAAACCCATTCAAACGTTACCCAGTTCCATTCTGTCTGCACATAACATATTGCAAATTTGGCATTTGAAAGATGAAGATAGTAACTGGCTAACGACTGCAACTTCATTTCTCTGATGTTTGTGGGTAGATGTTTCTTTGTTGCAGTGTGAGATCACATGCTTGACCAGTTGGACATTTGATCTAAAACTTTTTTTACATGTACTGCACCTAAGGCCTGAAGTAGACTTTCCTTTTCCCCTTTTCTCGATTGATCGATTCACAATTTGTTTGAGTTGATTCGGTTTATCCTTGACATGTCGCCGTAGATGATACTTCAGTTCCGTCACATAGTGAAACTTCTGCCCACAAAGATAGCATTGCATAAACCAGCCGTTTTTGGCACGACAAAGTGCATTGAATGCAAAATGCCCCTCAAAAGAAATGAATTCCCGAAATGATTTTTTGCATGTTCTACATCGATATGATAACTCGAAATCCACATTTCTAATTCTAAATTTAGAATGGCACTTGCTAGACATTCTAATCTGCTAGGAAGTCTTGTCCTTTTTTAATTTTATTGTTGTGTTTACATCATCTCTATCTAACACTTATCAACACAATGGCAATGTCTTAAGTCAAGTTGGTATGATGGATGGCAGATGTGACTTAAGTTTGACGTTCATATGACATTTTCGTTATATTCATTCATTTTTGAATCCGTACGAAGAACGAAATTCAAATCCCTGAGTAACGGCAAACTTTCTGTGGTCTCCTCTAGATGCCAAATGAGCAATAAAAACCAAAAAAGACTGTAGCAGGCGCTGTGACTGACTCCCGCACGATTCCACATACCCAGCGAGTAACCTTTTTACTCACTAAACCCTAGTACAGCCGTCTTAGTCTAGTAAATTACTTCGAATCCATATTTGGAACAGAGGTACGACTCAGGGTTTACTCTCAGGTCATCGAATCAGGTTTTTTGACCTGAATTTTGTGGGCCTGATCGGGTCCTGTAGCTGATGACCTGCTTTTATATAAATAATATTCGACACCGGAAAATTCACTTGAAGCTCAGGATTAAAAATTAAATGGAAATATAATGTTTTCACAGAGTAGGACCCTTGCATTGTTCGACCAATTCGTCAAACTGCTATTCTTAGTGGAAGAAAAAATGCAATTTCACGCTTTCGTGGTGGCCTCACAGGAGCCTATTTTCAAGAACAAAAATTCTCAAAATTGTCGAAAATTTATTTCAAGAATTTTCTAGAATTTCTGACCCTACTTAGCACGAGACTTTGTCTGCGTAAGTGATGATTGCTTTCTTTTATGATAATTTTCGAATTTTCCCAATTGATTTGATGACCTTTGTTAATCCTGTGCGAAAGCTTTGCAATCATATCTTCTGACATTCCCTTTGTGATCTTCTAGTCTTTCGTCGAATCAAAGACTTTCTCCAAAGGTGTATACCTTCTCAAGAGTTGCATGGGATTTTGTAAAAGCTGCTGGAGTTTTCCTTTCTTTATCTATTTATCTTTGACGCTATTTAACAGGTTCTGTACCTTCACACCAGGTGTAAAAGTTACCTTCCTCCTTATATTTCATTTATGCTGGTGTGGACATCAGTTTAATTTAAATAAATAAGATTAAAAAATAGAAGTTTGAATGGTCTCTGTTGCTTGGTTCCGTAGTCAAAAATCCTTAAAAGCATCTCGCTCAACCATTACCACTGATGGAGACGGATCGTTGCTTGGTTTGAATAGAAGTTGGTTAGTTTGTAAAAATTGTTCTTTTTAAGATATAAAAATTCCATTTATTTATTCATTCAACATTTTATTTCCAATGGGATAAGAATTTAAAATTCATTATTTTATCACGAGAAGCCGATTGTAACCGACTCTTATAGAGATTATTGTGGAGCATTATGTGGTAATTCAGAAGTCGGTTACCTCTCGCAAAGAGGCATTGTTGTGACTCGTAAGGAAATATATTCAAAAATATAATTATTGACTAAATGGTTAAGATGTACGTCGCAATATTGCGACCTGGTAAAATATGGGCAAAACGAACACTTCTTCATGTGTGCACCGAGGTCATTTAAGGAATCAAATTTTTCATTGCAAAAATAACAGTGACACAGCTGCAAAATATCGTCGACATCACTCTCCTATGAAATGTCTACCAAATGTAAACCTATTGTCATCAGATCGAATTTCTGTTTCATCTTCAAATTTGAGTGGCTCGATTTCTATCGTTGATTCGTCACAAGTTTGTCGTTTAAGATAACATTTTCGTTATATTTCATACTCATATATAATCCTAACACTGTCCTTATCACAAAGTGAGCGCAACAATATTTGTGCAGTTGGATTTATTCGTTCAGTGTCCACTGCAGTCCAAAGCGGACAGTATACAGCCTTGGATTTCATGACTTCATTTCAAAGAATATTGATCCAGAGAATGGCTTTTTGGTTTGAAGTTTCGTTAAGTCACTGAACCAGTCATAAAACGCTTCATCTGTAACTCTACTCGACTTTCATTCATAGCGATTTGGTCCATTTATCACAGCGTCTCAATGAAAGTTCATGGTCACTGTCATAGTAAAATGTTTTCTGTTCATTGTTAAACGCAGAGGAAAAACCTCGAGTTGAGAAATTTGCCATCAACTCTCACACACTGACTGTTGAGTGTTGAACCACGATCAAAACAAAACAACCTCACTCAATTTTCATTCACTCTCTCTCTCTCTCTGAGTAGCAACGTTAGGCTGGAATCGTACTGTCTCCGTTTAGAAAACGGTTCATCCGTTTACATTTAGAGAACATAAATTGCGATTTGTGTAATGTAAAATATGATTTCGGATATGATGATATAGGCTTTGGGCGCTTGTGAACGGCCCCTTGGACAGCTTGCTAAAAATGCGCTGAATGCTCGTTGCCAAATGTAAAGGCTTGGGCACTAAATTTATTTGTATGAATCGACTGAAATGTTTTTCGTAGGCTCAGAGACACCGAAATTATTCAGGCGCCAAAGGTATAAAGAAAAGACGGCACTGTTAGTCGCTTTGATTTGCAACAGGATAGTGTTACCAAAATGAATTTTTGAGAGCGTAAACACAAGGGTTTGATAAAGACACGAAGGTGTGTGGCATACGACTAGGCCAATAGTTTTTTCCATACAAAATATTAGGCAAGTGAACGGGTTGGCTCAGTGATAACGTACTACCACCAAGGCAATCCGGGTTCAATCCTGGTGAGGGACAAATTCTGTAAAGGATGTTTTTTCAATGTATAGCATGAAAGTAACGTTCCTAGGCGCACCCAAGATAGTTAGGTGTTTGGTGCCCTCAACGAACCGTAAACAGAAGAATGGCATGTATGATGTCACCCATACACGATGAATTCTGTATATAGAATATCTGAGCTCATTATCGGCTGAGATTAAAATTGGCGGTGGGTAGCGAAAGCCTGTTGTGCTGTTATTTATTTAAACAAAATGTTCTCTTCTAAGTCAATGGATGAGAAAATTCATATCCTCCGTGAACTCAGAGGTGCCTTAACCTGCTCTTACATTCAACCTTCATGAAACCAGAGAAATTTTTGTGAACTTGGAGGTAGTGCGATTTCAGCTTCACAAATGCAAAACATTAAATCCAGATGGCGAGTGTGACTGACATTTGTTTTGAATGGAAATTCAGTATGACATTAAGGACAACACAAGCAACAAGTGAAAAATTTGTTTGGCTTTTTTGTGCTTGTGTAATGAAATATAGCCCATTCATGTGTAAGGAACAGTGAAGCACTGAAATAGCAGTGAATATAAACCAGTATTGATTACCAATGTGATATGTGTGATAGTGTAATGACTATAGCTTAACTACTAGTGAAACTGTATTTGTGTATAGATTACTCAAGGATGGAGGACAATCATTTATTCATGAAGTGTAGTCTTTTTCAATGGAATTTTATTTTTGTTTTGACTTTGTGACCATTGTTGTTGTGTTCTGAATATAATTAATTTTTGAATGTTCAAGTGGTTCTATCATCTGGCGTCTACATACACATTTAAGTAACATGTAAAAAGACAGAAATTGTAGAAAAGTGATTCATTGCTCACTCGGTTGATTTCGGATATTTTCACTGCAAACTGGATCCAAGTCGTAATTTTTGCAGCACATTACGAAATCTAAACATTTGTCTGGAAAGTGTCATTTGATGGTTGAGACACAGGACTAACCTTCAGGTATACCTAAGTCAAATATCTGTAATATTATTCGGTCGACTCAGTTTTGCATCAGTTTAACAATTCAAAGAATGGCTTATTGAACCAAAATGCATAATTTATGGAAATTTTTTACAGAAATGGAACATCGCTTCATGGAATTGAAAAAAATGCTCAGTAACCTGGCACCCAATAAAACAGAACAGAAAAACCATGTAGACACACAAAGGTACGTAATTGTTTGTCGATTCTACTTTCAAGCCATTTGAATAATACATTCTGTTCGTCCAATGTTTGTTTCAGTTTATCGGTCCAAATAAAGGTTGCAGTCGATCAAGCAGTTAGAGTGGAAACCCGTTCCCGATCGCGAAGTAATAGAACACCGGAACGACGTCGTCGCAGCAAAGATAGGAAGAGATCGGGACATCGAAAGAATCGTCGACGCGATCGATCTACTGATCGAGATAATCGAAGACGATCTAGAAGTCCCAGGAGACGTAGGCGCGACTACTCTACCGATAGGGAAAGATCGAATAGTCACAGTAGACGTCGTCGAAATTACTCTACTGACAGTGAAGATAGAAAAAGATCAAAAAGTCGTAGCAGATGTGATTATTCTGATAGAAATGATAGAAGACGGTCACGACGACGCAGTAGCGACAGAGAATCTGAAAGTCGGAATGAATATCGACAGAAGACTCGGTATAAAGTTGAAGGTGGACGATCGAGAAGCCGAAGTCGACGTGATAGTTACTCAAGCGATAGAAATTTGAATCAATCAAAAAATGATCGAAACAGCCGAAAAGATCAGCTGGATGAATTTCCGTGTGGTTTGTTTGAACCGTCGAAAGCGGGTGCGACTGATTATGAAAACAGATCTAACGTTAAAAATGCTTTTAAGTCAATGCTCAACAATGGTTACACACCACCGTCGTCAACTGTAACGTCCACCACAATAACCAAAGAAGAATATCGAAGTTCTGTGACACGAATCTCGGAGACACAAAGCTCAGTGGTTGATGGGAATGACATTTCTTCCGAAGAGTCAATTCAGTCGAACTTCGAAATGGCCATCGATGAAACCATTTTTAACAAAGTTTTAGCACGAGCATTATCATCTAACGCAAAACATTCGAGCTCGAGTGACGACATAGCTCTGGCGTCCGACGATTCGATGCAATACATCGAAATGAGCCCGATCATCACGAATATCGAAAGCGCAGAAACTCTGTTTGACCAAATTAAGGATCCGCGATTACGAAAAATGATTCAGGTACAAGCGGCCATTTCAAGTCCACAGCAGCCACATCAACAACAGCCGTTTGAAACGCAGCCATATGAACACCAACCACATCAGTCGTATGAACACCAGCCGCAGCAACATCATTCGCACAAACCAAATCAACAGAAGCCACATCAACAACAGCCGTATGAACACCAGCCGCATCAGTCACATCAACACCAACCAAACCTGTTACATGAACACCAACCAATTCAACATCACTCACACAAACTGAATCAACAGAAACCACATCAACAGAAGCCTCATCAACCTCAGCCACATCAACAGAAGAAGCAGACATTGTCATCAGAGAGAATAAATACGCAATGGAAAAAGAGTCGCGAGCGATATGAAATCGAATCAACTCCGACAACGTACGGAGAGTACAAGAAACAACAAGGTCGTAGCGAATTCTCTGAAGCCAAAGATAAAACGGAAGTACCGGAATCGACCCCTACCACAAAAACTGGAGCGTCAGACATGATTTCTACTGTCAACTCATCCGAATCGACCCACACTCCGAAATTATCCAAATTGGTTCCGGAAGCAGAAAAACTCATAAATTCTAAGAAAGTTATGGAATTGGAGGTGGTGGCTTACGCGAATAGTAGCAATAAACAGACTGGGTCAGTAATGTTGCGAGAACAACCAAACGAAATCCCAAAGCCGAAGGACACGAAAAATCGGAAGGAAACTGCGGAAAGACATGCAACTCCCGAAAAAAGTGAAACAAACAAAGTCAAGTCAGGTCACGAAAAGATGCGAAAGGAAGCAGCAGAAATGCGGACAACGGTTCATGAAAAGGACAACAGCTTCCAAACAACCGAACAATCGAGTGTAGTAAAACTGGAACAAAATGTAAATGCCACTGTGAATCAAGAGAGCAGTTCGTCGTCACATCAGGCTTTGATTGATTTGACGAATCGTATAGACCCTACCAATTTGCACACGTTGATAGGCCTAATGAAGCAGTTGACCGAAAATAAGTCCTTAGCTGAGGTGAAGGAAGCACTGACAAAGTGCATAAAAACCGACGAGACCACCACCATTAATACGGGCGATATTCAGCCAGTATGGGAACAGCAATTGGATTCTACCACAACCGAATCGGCTAGTAATTCGAATAGAACGAAAGTGAAGAAAAATGAAGCGGACAAATTACGTGAGGACATCAATAATACATCCATCCGGGATGGAGTAATGAATGCCTATGGTCGTAGGCGAAACATTTCTAAAGTGGCCATAGATTACACCACGGAATATTGCGATGAAGACGAAGACGACGATGAATATCGAGGTAAGTTTCGAGGAACTTTGCATTCATCTGTTATCGATAACATGAGGAGGACCCGTGAGAGTAGTTGCAATTTAGAAAGTCCTGTCCGTAGTCTAATTTGAGAACTCACATCTGAAAATCAGGTGACATTTACTCTAGATATGGGGAAAAACACTAACACCCGAAGGTCTTTTTCTTAGGTTACAGAAAACAATTCTACCGCTTCACGGTCTCCATTTTTATTGCTGATTTGGCATCCAGGGGTGACCACAGTATGTTTGCCCTAACTCAGGGATTCGAGTGAAAGCATTAGACCCTCGTACTTCGTACGCTCTGACTAAAATGCGGTCTTGAACGTACCAAAATGAATTCTTAATCAATTGAAGTAAAAGATTTTGCAACGTTTGCCGTCTGTGAGAGGTTAATTAGTAGCGTATTTTGTCAGTTATGATTCCCCGAGAGCTTCAGGTACGGTCTCATTTTATTCATCCGACCGATTTGTCACAGCAACATAGAATAAATCTTTGAATTACGACCTTGAGCTTTTGGGCTGATACTTTACTCGATGTTTTCATTGATTACAGAAACCCCATCGCCGACGTTGCAAGCACGAATAAAAAAAGAATCCGTCAAAAAAGCACCAGCTAAAAAACCACCCGTCAAAAAATCACCTGTCAAAAAATCACCTGTCAAAAAATCACCCGTCAAAAAATCCACCGAAAAAAAAGCATCGAACAAAAAACCAGCAATCAAACGAGGACCAAGAATAATCAACAAGCATTACGCATACAGTGCTACAACTCTAAACGACAGCGAAATGTCATCTGATGGTGTTGACCCAGTCATCCTGTTGACGCGGCTGGTTCCGCCCACAAAAAGCCCACGGGTTAGGAATAACAACCCAGACTGGCACAGCTTGAAAAATGCATTGCCGTGCCAGATCTGCTATGATCCGCCGGGCATATCGCTCATCAGTCACTATGTGAATTTTCATCCGAATGATGAAGTTCTAAATAGTCGACTTTCGCCAGAAGCAGCACAACGCTTACGCTCATCAACAGATTTCCCTCAATGTGAAGAAATTAAGCCAGACGGTGTCGTGGTGTACAAACAATTTTGCTACTTCTGCAATACGAGTGGCATACACACGAAGACCGAGTGGATCAGACACATGATGGTACATACCGGATATTATGATTACAAATGCAACGGTTGTTTGCGGCGGTTCAGTACGAGAGCCACTCACCACACGTGCCATCCAAACAGTGCCATCGAAAAGATTACGCAACCAATATTTCAGCAACCAAATATTATGGCCTACGTCTGTGAACTGTGCAATTACGTACGATTTCACGAAGAAGAAATTCAGCAGCATTTAAATAACGAGCACGACATCGACGAATTACGAGAATTCAAGAAATTAAAATTCTTCACAATACCACTTGGGTACAAAAAGGGACGTCCTCGTAAAGATGGTAAGCTTGATCCTTTGTTAATATTATATAAACGTTATGACAGTACATTGGTACACAGAGTTGATTATCCGGCATGCATGTCGGCAATAAATTTGCAATTCGAATTTCAGTTTTAGGGCTTAGTAACGTTCAACTCTTGATATTAAATTGGAAGATCAGAAAAATGTGTGAAATACACTCAAAGGTCTACTAAGTGAACTAATATGGCTGACCATTTTTACTTACACATTGTAGATACAGGTCCGTCACAGTAGTCCTGGCAGCATAATCAATATTTTCGACGATGATTCTCGTTGAGCGAAACAAACTTGTAATATTCTAACGCTTGATTTGAGCTACCAATTTCGTATGGGGGCCCTCGCTTCGCTCAGTCTACAACAAGTGAAATTGCCTAAATTCAATCGTCTCAATTCAGAATATGTTAGTATGGCTCTCTAGCTGAACAAAAGGAATTTTTTGAGCATTGTCTAAAATGGATGCAATGAGTAAATATTCTCCGAATGTTTTTATATCAGCTGATCCCAAATACCTGAAAAGGGCTGTCCATAAATGACGCCCCCCATTTTCCAATACCTTTAACCTTGCGTGTCCACTTTGCCAGACCCCTCTCCCCCATCTGTGTGGACGTCCTTTATGACGACAGCCTCAAAGTAGAAAATCTCAATGCACAAGTCTCTCGGTGCAAGGATTCCACAGAATTTTGGGTTCGCCCTTTTACTTTACTGTGTAGGAATGGTAATGACCTTTCCATTTCCTTTCCTAGATAAAACCGTTAACGAGGGAAGGGTAAAGTGGAATAGCACGCTGCACATTTTAGATAATTTGTTATTCCGCATCACGATGTGAAAAAGTATACCAAAGTGAAGCTCTCGGATGCTTTTACTCGCGGCAAAACTTACGTCCTGGTATTCATTTTATAATTGAATAAAAATCGCATCACACTTCCTTATTGTCGCAGTTGTTTTTCTACACCGATAGATTGACGTGAGCGTAGGAATTTGCATTTTTGATCCTCCTTTCCTCCCTTTCTGCCTTCTCTGTCAAATCAGCAATTAGAAAATTAGGACAAAGGTAGAAAAGGAGAAAAATGAAGGAAATGAGGACACATGGGACATCTGTCAGTATGGCCCGCTTATTAAATCCACATGACAAGAAAATTGCGATACAAACAGAAGATCGTTGCAATAACCGAATTTTGTTTCTTTGTTTCAGTGCGCCATTAAACCGATTAACTCGATCCGGATAATGTGAAATGAGCTATGCCAATGCTGAGATCAACTTTTTTCCTATGTAACTAATCGCTACGTAGCATTACAAATCATTTGACGAATTTTTTCAATAAACTGCCTTTTTTACACAACAGTTCTGGTAAGAAGTTCGATTCTTTTTATTTCTGAGGCTAAGTGAATGGAAGGGAGTTCCGATGACTAAATAAAATCATAAAATCATTCATGACGATGTGTAGCAGTTTATGTTCACATGCTTTAGGGTTACACTAGGGATGACAAGCAAATCGACCGAAAGATCAAAACCATGTGAAATTCTTTACATATAGTGCCTATGGAGGAAAACATAAGGAGGACCCGTAAGAGTAGTGTACGACATATAGCTAGCTGTCCATGAAATGCATACATCTGAAAATAACTCTGGAGCACTACATCTTTCGATCATTCCATTTAAATTCATCTTTCAATTTCGATAGCTCCGTATGAAGTCTAATTTGAAATTTCAACTCTGGAAAAAAACTCACTAAAAACAGGTAAAATTTATTCGAGATGTCGACAACATTACCTTTGCTGTACGGTCGAGTAGCTCGAACTAGGTCAAACTAAATGGGCTCTAATTTTCGCGTCCGTGATCCGATTTCGACAAATTGTCCTTTCCTAGATTGGTGTAGTCAATATACCTTTCATTCGCGCCATCATTTGCGCCATTAATTTATCAGCTTGGTAATTCTGTCGGAAACAAATGCAAGAAATTGACACTAGCTCAACCATATACCTGAACCGGCTCGATAGATTTTGCTCTTCTTTGAACCTAAACTGCCATTTTTGTGATTATAAAACGAGGAAAGAAAGTCCCATCAAGCTTGGATTTGTATTACTCAACTTATCGTGATGAGAGACAGACCGACACTGCACTGATTTGCGAGGAAAACAATCTCTGGAAGAATAGTAGTACATGTTGGACGCGGCGGAAGTCACCCATCAAGTCATCCATTCTCGAAGTAGTCATCCATTCTCGAAGTAGTCATCCATTCTCGAAGTAGTCATCCATTCTCGAAGTAGTCATCCATTCTCGAAGTA
>JANTFA010144408.1:0-11835 GCA_026413405.1 Phytosciara flavipes | reverse complement strand
TTGATGTAAAGCTTCAAGATAATCTTGTTAAAGATATGTTAACCCGATATAAAGTGGTGATTTCTGATTAGATCAGACACTGCAAACATAATACTGGCAGTAGACGAATAAATAATGCGGCTTTTGTAATGTTAAAGGTATGAATGGTATGAATGCTACAGCGTTTCAACTATTTCAGTTATGCTTTTGTCAGAATCAGAAATATTGTTCGGTTAGAGAGCGTGTACATGATTACGGCGTTCTTGGGAACAATGCACTCTCAAAACAATAGGCTGCGTAGGCACTTTTTTCGTTATTTTTAGACACACCACACCAGACTTGAAATAGCTCAGAGTCGGTGAGACTTTTCTTCGAGCAATAACCATGGAACCTTATGTGGTACACAAGTGATCCTCTTTCGAATGAATCCAACATGCTCTATTCAAAATATTTTAGTGTAGGGTCGTGGACTACTGCTCTCTCACTCAACTGCTATGGAACCGTTTATGAAAGTATGAGGGGTTGGGGGATCAAGAAAACATGAGAGTCCTTTCAAATTTGGGTCACTTTTTATTCTTTTGCGTGACAAGGGGACGGAAGAGCGGTTCGAAAAGTATCTAGAGTAGCGAAAAGTCATTTATGGACGTTATATTACGCTCGCATTCATAATATTTCCTCATTTTTGAGTTGTTTTGGCTTGTATTTCTAAGGAAGAATGACATTGAACAATCCACGCTCGTGACCTCTGAACCAGAGGCTACGGTATGAAATCTCTCCCAGTGCTTGACAGTGGCGGGGAGTGTAGTTGTGGCGTGGGGATGCCGCGTGAAAAAAAACTTTCCAAATTCATAGAGTCTTACAACATTTTTTATCATTTTGTACACTTTGCCCTCCATGAGCCCCCATGTGCAAATCTACAGGGAACGCCTCCGGCGCTTGCGCAACATTAAAACGAAAAAGTAAACGGAGTGACTGCGATGTCAGCTTAAAAGTAATCGACAAATATACGAACCATAAAAATATCTCTGGAATGACAGAAATGATGTCTCGTACTTCATCTGTCAGCATGAGTGGAATTTTTCAGACATCCACATTTTGAAATGACTCACAAACTGGCCATATTACAAGACTTTGAACAGCCAAAGTAATAAACTTCAGTGCACAAAATATAGAAATGGAAAATGGAAAGAAGCTTTCACATATATGGGTTTGCGTTAAGTGTATATGAGCAATCATCTTGGCAATAGGAAAATTGTATTAGAGAGATATGAAGCACTCAGCGTCGGTAACATAAGTGGCACTCAAGATGTGGTGTGGTAATTGATGTGGAAAATATATATATATATCGGAGGAATATACTCAGAACAGTCGAATATAATTGTATGCAACTGACATGGGATGCGTATTTTATTCCATATTCGAAAATAAACAAAACCCAAAAACTTAAATAACAAAAATGTGTTTATGCATCAAGTTCAATAACATGATAATGCACGTTCATTTAATTAATGTACTCGAGTGTAAAATGTTTATCGTTTAAATTTTAGAAGAGTATAAAGCCAGTTCGAAACATTTATAATTTTCGTTTCATGCTAAATAGTACAAAATATAATATGCGATAACGTTCGAGATGTAATGCTCAATTATGTTACGGTTTGGTGTACATTGCTACTATATGCTTGCTCTAGGTCTGGTGTTTGTACGTGATTTTATAGTTCAAATAATATATTGTATGAAGTACATGTTTGCGCTCTGGTCGAATATCCAACATAAAAAGCAAATGTTTAGTAAATACAAATTTAGGAAGTATGAGAAAAACAAAGTAAACAAACTGCAATTGGAAAATGGCTTCAATGGAAATGCATGCACACAGAGAGGCTGTTCGACTAATTTACTTTACCAATCAAAAGGACCCTTTATAACCAAAGGTCTTTATGAGAGCACTCTGGAAATATATCATTGGCAACATAACGAACTCAATGATGCTAATAGCAAATATGAAAATCATCTGAATCATATGAGGAAACATCTACACGAAGAACGACAACAAGAATAGACCGGCTGAAACCCGGTGAAGTCTTCTTTTGATATTTCGACTATTGGTAATCGAAAAACATCATTCTGATTTCTGATTTATCAACAACCGAACAAAGAACTATCGAATATTCAAGTTATAACAATTGGCAGAAGCAATGTGCCTGGCCAATGGCTCAGGTTTGTGTGTTGGAAAGGTGGCGCGTAACGTCTAATAATTTTGAAAAATGACGTTTCATATCACTCAATTTTCGAATCATCACACAAAGTTCGTTCCAATTTTGTGTGATTGTGTGCGTGATTATGCTAGCACTGAATTGTTCGACATAGCAACCCTCTGCGCTCAGCTTATCACTGGCACACAGTAAAAACTTTCGGTAATGAAAGGGCCACAGAAAGGAGAATCACAATCAGCGGAACTAGTAAAAAATGATCTAGTCTCTGATCCATCAAGAGTTGTCAAGGCGGATTATTAGCTAAAATTGTGGTTGTCAGCTGTCAACTACCAAGTTTTCAAGTTGCAATGTCGACAATGAGCTATCGTTTATCAGATAGTTATTATTTGCCGTTGGTATTAATTTAGTCATGGTAGCATTGCAATGTAGAATGTCAATCTAGCTGACAGCCAGCTACCAACTACCAAATATTCAAGTTATAAATAGGCAAGCTGGCACAATTATTTCCTCAACTATCAAATATCAAATTGATATTTCTAATTTCAAATGTGAATTGCCAGTTATCAGCACACACTTAGCTACAGCACAACAGCCTACTTGCCTAACCTATTATCAACTTCCAACTACCAGCAATATTATTACCTCAAAAACTTACTACACAAACTTTCCGATTCAATAAAAATTTAACTTAAATACCCAGATGTGTAACAAACGAAGTAACAAACCTACGATTCCCTTCCAAATGAGCTCCCATTTTACATGCTGGGGTTCTCGTGTAGAACGTAAACGTAGAACATAATTTGTTTATTATATTAAAATAGATAAACAATACCATAATTTTGTTTGTTTTAGAGAGCTCTCTGCTATGTTGTGCAATATTATAATAGTGCATTCCATCTTACAATGGTAGAAATAAATGGTACTTCATACAAGTGATGACTAAACAATGTGTAATTCCTAAGCCATACAAATATGTATATATCTCATAAAACATGCACATGTTCACCGTTTTGTATGCGCTCTGTGCTGTTTGAATGAAATTTTAGGTCATTCGTGCGATGTTAAATTATTTCGTTTAAAGTATTGTGTGTGTGTGTGTAATATTGTAAATAGCATGGTAATGAAAGGAAACTCATATTATGTTATAACCTGTCGGTTTTGCGATATTTACATTAATTATCGTACCGTAGTAAAGAAAAAAAAATGCGGTTGTGAAACAATAACTCCTAATTGTTTTTGATAGTTTTCAGACTCGTATACGTGCAATGAACGAATTGTGTTGACTGAACACTGTTGAGTCATTGCTGTACTAAATACTGGTGTTGGATGATGACTATCAAGATGTTTCAGATAGACAAACCAAAAAAAGTTGACGACAAAAGTTCTCATTTATTGCCTGCCCCATGCGAAAGTTGACCATTACATTACAATGTCACGCATGTCAAAATGGTTCATTACATCAGGAGAGTTTTTGGATGAGTTCCTATGTCATGTCAAAGTGAACTTTAGCATGAAGCAGGCAATGAACCATGAATACTTGGATGCTGTTACTTCAAATCATTAGGCTCGGAAACGATTTTGTGGTAATTACAAACTCCTCTGTGTTTTTGAATAACATGCTTCGGTAACTGTCTTCTCGACTGTGTTCTCGTCCTCTCACTATTATCCCAAAATTGTTCCTTCATGTAATTAGCTACTTCCGTAGCATCCAATGTAACTCACTACATTAACTCGGTAATTTCGAATGAGTGTCCAGTTTGATAGGGTAAAAATTACACTTCTACCATTACTTTCAACTTCCATTGTGGCATTCATTACTTCTGTTCATTTATAACAACAGAGCAATTAGTGTATGCTTTTAGCATGGGGACTGACCAAGAAACTAATTATTATAAATTAAAGGATGTCACAATACTGATACATTTGTAATCCCTGGCGAAGCCTTTCACAATTTATTTCACTGTGGACTATTTTCAGCTTAGTGTTGTATTATGCAGAACGCAGGCTTACCGAATGCCTGCCGACGCTTAAGTGATTTTCCGAGTTTACAGTGACAAAATGTAAACAACGATTACGGCTTAATCTTGGTGCCTTTACATTATTTACAGATAAATATCATCTTGTTTCGGAATAGTAGTTGTATGTAGCTACTGAAAGATTGATTCGGAAATGTATTCAGAAATCGCTTTTGCAACACTAAAGCAGACGTCCCACTTGTACGAAATTTCACACACAGGTCCGAAATTTTCTCCAAGATCTGATCGGAATTACATATTGAAACTAATAAAAGCTAGAAAAACCTTCTTCGTGATCATCATTTTCTTCCATGAAATACGACTGATGTTCTAAAGTTCGGCGTATTAGGTGTGCACTCAAAGCACAAATTTGGGGAGCAAAATATATTTTTATTCCCCGGCATAATTCAAATTTTGCATATATTGCGGAATCTGAGCAATGGAAGAATTAGAAGTAAAGGGAGAAGAGCAAGATAGAGGAGATGGAGATGAAGTAGTAGTCATTTAATATCGACAACGACGAGCATAATAGCGAATAAGTCAGCATAGATGTCCATCATATATA
This sequence comes from Phytosciara flavipes, assembly GCA_026413405.1. NCBI lineage: Eukaryota > Metazoa > Arthropoda > Insecta > Diptera > Sciaridae > Phytosciara > Phytosciara flavipes. Next base: position 7,066 of record JANTFA010144408.1, on the reverse strand, counting down.
CAAAAATGTATATGTCGTAACAAATGAAGTAAAAGATCTCGAATGAAAAAAAAAATGGAATACTTCAAACAAACGAAGTAAAAGATATAATCGGGATACGTTTAACGTTTCCGAAAGGTTGAGTAATCTTGTAAGAAGTTGGCCTGACGTGTTTTAGGCTTGGTTTCATTTAAACATGTTTAATATCTATGACTGTTCCGGTCACGACAAAGTATGTCACGTCAAAAGTTCTACTATGAAAACTTCAGGAAATGATGGACATGAGCTTCTTCTTTTCCTTTGCTTTACTTTTGCCTACGACTAATGTGCGCCACTGATTTTGTAGCGATTTTGACGTTCGGGGTCAGCGTTTTAAATGTTAATTTGAAATTATTTACGAGTAGTATCCCCATTGATCATGTTACTGGTGTGCATTTGCAATTTTTTGCTTTTCTTTTTGTGTCAGCCCAAATCGCTGTTGTCGTTGCCGCATCTGGCCGGCCCAACTGTGTTTAGGTCTTCCTCTTTTGCGTAATTGGGAGATGTCAGTCGAAAGGATTTTTTTTGCGGACATTGGTTTCATCGTGTGACCCAGTCATTTCTTTCATTTTGGACTTTGTCGATGAAAGTTTATTTCTTCCAAACTTTTCATAAAAAAGGATGGACTTGGAACCATAAGTAAGGGCAGGTCGTACCATTAAACTTTGACCTTGAGCAAAAGGGACATGAGCACTTAGCCTCTGTGACAGGTTCAAAACCCACCAGTCTGATGTCAGAAGTATGGCTAATAACCCCAAAAAGACAGCACTGGTGAAACGTGTTTTTTACTGCAACCACTGGGCCGCTGAAATCGGTGGTGAAATGGTTTCAAATGTCTCATGACTGGTTAGAAATCTTTGGATGAAATGCTCGACATTTTATTAGAAAAAAGTGGGAGGCTTGCACCAATGTAAAGCATTTTAAACAGCAACTCGGATCAAAGATCCATTGAAATAGAAAACAATTTTTGTTAGTTCAATTTTTCCATTCTAACAAGAAAGAAAAGTATACGACCTGAGACTGAAAGAGTTTCTGTATGGTAGCATCAGAAATACATCATGTAACTCGATCGATTTTTTCTTTAATTAAAATTCATTCAATTCAAACTGTGAAAGTTAATTAATTTTCTGTTTAATAAAGCGATATTTTAGCATCCTGAAATTATATTCGTGGAACACATCGATACGATGGATTTGCTGGAACTTTTTTTTACCTCTCGAAGAAGCTAAGAGCATTTTTTTCAATGTTCATTCAAATATCTCATACACGAAATTGTACCGGGGTAATAGAATTTCTATGAAATATAGAGTCATAAAGGGGGGAGTTGAATGCAGACAACAACGCCAATGAGTACGAAATTATTAACTACTTGTCTTAAAAGAACCCTTTATATCCTCCCCAGTTCTCACTATATCAATATAGGAACACACCGGAGGAACGAGAAACAAAAAAAGCGAAATCTTAAAATCAAGGGGAGATAACCATTATATTTTTACATTATTCACTGAACCCTTTTCCCATAAATCCTATTAAAAACTTTTACACTTTTAAAAATAAAGCTAATTGAGTGCTTGCTGAAGCACTTCTGAATCCATATGGGTGGTGTAGAGATGACGAAGGTATGGTTTCGTACTCGTGTGTTCTTGATGTATGTACATATAATTCACTCCACATATTGTATTCTACATTGTACATAATAAATTAAATGCAATTCAATTCAAACAACACTGCAAAGTGCTAAGATAAAATCTCTACAACTTTATGCGGACATAAATGGTGCATAGCAAATTCAGTGGAAATTTTTTTTCCGATTTTTTTATTTTATTTTTTATTTTACGTTTGCATGTTGAATGAATCCGTTTGTTATTGCTCTGCGAGAGAGCGAGATTGTATAATTAAAGTCACGTTTCTTTCCTCTTGAATAAATTTACCTAGAATTTATCGATTTTTCTTAATTTGACTTCTGCGAATTGTTTTTCGCAGTTCCAGTTATGTGTGTGTGTGGCACTCAATTTGTTCGATTTTAGATTGATTTACAAAATGTTTATAAATTGAAATGGAGATTGATTGAGATGTTCTTTTTCTTCTTTTCCTCTTCTGTATACGGCTCAGATATGTTTGATGTTTGTACATTTGAGTGACTGAGTATGTGAGTTTCATGTTTATCGGGGCATGGATGACTTTAAAGAAAACAATAGCTACCTTCCAGAATCTAGTCGCAGAATCTGTTATCGGCAACGTATGACCAAAATAAGCGATTAGTTTTACGTACGTTTCAAAACTAGAACAATTCATTGTCCACAAGAGGCAGTCACCATTCGGTCTTAAAATTAATTTTTTTCAGTAAAAGTAGAATCAGCAAAGAACGTTGGGCGTCCAAATAAGTTTCGCAAAGATTTCGTATGTTCAATGTTTTGCGTGATATTAAAAGTTCAGTGCCAAGCCGCCCATTCGGGCGAAACTGTACAACAATTCGAGAATTGAATAATTTATGTTTATAAATAGAAGTTGCAGCTGTGTATATATCGCGTTCCTAGCATCATCACATTACTGTTGCGAAAATTAAGTTGTTCCACTATCATTTCTATAATGTAATTCAAATTTATTTTAATAATATTAAGCAGAGAAGCTAATTGGCTTTTATTCATTATAACGTTTTGCGCTTACAGTTTATCTGTAAATGCACAGAAATTTATTTTTCATTCTATAGCTTCGGTTCGATTGAATGTAATAATTTATGAGCGGAAACCATTGATTAGAAATTATTTGAATAATATGTCACATAAATAATGAGAGTCCCGAATGGAAAAAAAAGAGTTGTCATGGAAGCCTCAATCGACCGACGAAATCAGACATTTCAACGAGGAAAATATTTTGTATGACAAATCTCACTGAGAAATCTAAATTCGATCGATCGATCACTATACCCTTTTGAGATGTCCCATTTCAATATTTTTGGACCCATACGAAGTACGAGGGCTATATGCTTTCACTCTTACTTTTGTAATACGTCAAATTCAATTAATGAATAAGCAACGACGTCATAACTAGAGTGAATCGAATCTGTTTCCTGATAGGTAGTTCAAATTGTGAGGTCAAGTTCGATCATGTGCATTTTATGGCAAAACAAAGGCCCTTCACGTTTTATAGGCATTCTTTGAGCTTTTTTTGGAGTAAATACTCTTGGTAAGTACTCTTGGTAAGTACTCTTGGAGTGCTACGACTCTTGAAGTGTTGGGACTCTTGAAGTGTGGGGACTCTTCAAGTGTGGGGACTGTTGCAATATTGGGCTCTTGGAGTGTTAAGCCCTTAGTGTTTTCTGCGCATAAATTGAGTAACCACACGATTTTGCCCTTGCGTTTTTGGTATTTTTTTTTCTGTTTAGAATATAATGGAAACCTTGAAGCGGTAGAACTGATTCCGGTGACCGAAAATGGCCGCCACCTGCTATTTCAGGTTTTAGTATTTTTTGCCCATATCTAGAGTGAATTTAACTTGAGTTTGGTGGATTTGTTTAGAGTTTAATTTTCAAATTACTCATTTTTAACAAGGCGTGAGTTCAAATGGCACGATCGAAAGGTGCAGTGTTGCAGAGTAGCTTTAAGATGATATGTCGTACAGTACGCGGGTCCTCCTTATGCTGGTTTTTCCACTCGGGACATTATACAATGTTATGAACTGGTCATAATACAATAAATAATTAAAACTTAAAACAAATAAAGCATTAAAATGTGTCATTAAATTATGTCAATTGAGGCTTCCACAATATATACGAGAGTCCGACTGACTGCACGCAGAGCATATTATATGGGATTCGACAAAAACCTCTTCCACATATATCTATCCTATGTTGGGGAATTTAATTTATTTAATTTAATTTATTTAATTATAGCAGACAAATGAATGTAAATAATAGTGTTGCTGGGACGGTATATTATATGGTGAAATATTTTGTAGAATAAAACCAAACCTAACACAATAAACATTTGAACAAATAGTCTGTAATTATTCAATTGACGCCACCGCGCGGAACGTTTTATATGTATTTATTCCACTATATTGCACCATACACGGTTACAGGGATACAGAGAGATACGTTGTACAACGTTCACCCAGTAAAACTGGAAAACTTACAAAACAATTACACCTTTGTGGAAACGAGGGAGAGAGAGGGACAATTGAAAACAAGAGGAATGTTACACAAAAGAACTAACAAAAAAAAAAGAAAAAGAAGGAAAAAAAAACTCGGAACACCAGGAAAAAAAAGAAGAACCGAAACGAAATTTACTATCTAAACGTCCCGCCAAATGCGATTCCACCATAATTTTTGCCAATGCCTTCCGCAAATTTCACAAAAGGAAAATTGTAGAAATTTTCGGTCGCTTTTTTTTGCTGTAATATTAATTTTCATTCGTTTGCTGGACGGTAGCCAAAATTCATTTGTCGTAATTCACGAGTTATCGCAAGTACAAATGGAAATTAGCGCTGCACAGAAATTATGGTACAGTGCTTTTGTTATCCAGCTGTCCTTTGCAATGAATTTAAAACGAGAGAAATTTTTGTGTGTGTGTGTTCTTGCATTGGGCATGGAAGCTTCATCACAAAAATAATACAAAAAAAAATTGTCTCTGTGCATGGGGATATAATAATGCATTTTTTTCCATATTCAACTTTTTGTCTTTTTTTATTATTTGGTTTGAAGCGATTTACCATTCTCCTCTTCCTCTGGGTGCCTCGTTATACCGGGCGCTCGTGCAGTAGAAACAATTAAAAAATTCTTTCTTTTTTTACATTTAACAGAAGAGTGATAAAAATATTCAAACAAAAGAACGCAATTATGATTCCTCAATTAATTATCCGTTACTCCATACAATACATGAATTGTCGCTTGTTGTAAGTGAGGTCGTAACACCAGAACGTATACAGTTTCAGTTGAAGATTTTTATTTGAAAAGATTTTTGAATTGTGTTATGCATTTGAACTTAGCACGCAGTATCCGTGTCTGGAAGCTTTTGTCAAGGGCAATAGGAATTTGAGTGAATTAAGTATAGCACTCTATGGGTCTAACCGACTGAGTTTCCATGCCATAAATCACGATTTAGGTCTGGTAACTTCAAATCTGGTAACTTCAAATCTGGTAACTTCAAATCTGGTAACTTCAAGTTCAGGTCAACTCAAAATTTGCTCTGAAAATATCAGGTCAACTTGAACTAAACTGAACCAGAAGTTACCAGAAGTCAGGCAACCTTACTTGACCTGTTCCAAGCATTAGATCTATTCATGGTGATGGTTAGTGTAGCACATCTCTCATCAGTTATTTCCAACCATCGCAAGACAGCTGATATGACAGTTGAGAAGTTATGAAGGAATTCCGACAAGTTAGTACGAAAGAATGGCCTCACTGAATTTAGTTCGCTTGAAAATCCCAATTTAGACGGTATTTTCCTCCATTTCCCACACAGCCAACATAAAATCGACGAAATCGAAGGAAACAAAAATTCCGGCACCACAAATTGCACTTATTGCGCTTCTTCGTTCTGTCGACCGTTCTCCGAATCGTTCAATTTTATCATCGTCTGTGTATGCCGCGTAATCGCATAAGTTTGACCATATCTGCCGAAAACTAGAAGACTTTGGAAAAACTTTTTTTTTACACATTGATCAGTTCATGAATTATAAATCCATAAAGACGTATTGCTTGGCAGATATTGGCCCATTGAACGCAGCTAATTTGAAATGAATGGAAGAGAGTGTGTTTCCGGCACGATAAAAGAAAATTCGTTTCGAGAATTGTGGTAAACTAATTGAATGCATCTTGTCACAAAGAAAATTTAGAAAAATTCTCGTCTCGATGACAACCACAATGGATTTTGTATGAGATTCTATTATCACTCATATAATAAGGCCCCCGAAATCTCAGCTCATACATTGTCGAGTATTATACTTCTGTATACAGGGGCAGCAACAATCCATTGTGTGCAGAACAGTATTCCTTTTATTATTTCTCAAAGAGCGTTCTAAAACCCATACGCCATACTTGCATGTACAAAATGATCCAAGTATCAGCTATTCGCAGCATTACGTTGCCATGGTTCCAGGTTTATAATTTTGCCCCCGAAAATTGGAAAATGTTGTGGTTCAGAAAGACGTCCGAAACGAGTAAAGCATAGATGTTATTGAATTAATGTTAATTACTTACACTAAGCCTTACTCAGACGTTTCCAGATGTGGTTTTCAATTTTGTTATACACAAGGAACGTTTGAGTTTGACTTATGGTAGGGGATGAATGTGAAAGCACAACGTTGTTATTGTGATAACATATAACACAAAGCTCCTCTCTCTCTCTTTACAAAAGATTTAGCATTCGACGAAACTTGTTTACTGTACAAAGAATACCTCAGGAATATATATCCGCTGTTATTGTAATGCCACATCGTAAATAATTCTTGTTTACGTGGATGTTTCGAATCAGCGATTACATATACGGTTGACAAAAAAAAGCGGGTCACACAAAGTCATACACGGAATAAAACCGACCGACCAACTGCATTTACTACCATCGATGTTATGAAAACAACATCAAAATGGTGATGTCAAAATTGTAACACTCATCGTAGATTCAGAGACTAGGAGCTTATACGTATAACATGTGAGAGCAAATCTATTGGCAGTTTAATCCAGTCCAGTGATATATTGCTCAAAACTGGTTGAACAGAAGTTGGTCAAAATTGAATTATAGAAATTGGGTGTAAAACACATGACCCTCTGGATACGAAATGTTTGTCATGTTTGTCATTCCGAACGAGATTCTGGTATCGAGATATGAAAATGAAGTGGGTGGTATACAATTAGGTTAGGATGCAGGCTATTTTGGATCGAGTAAAATCATTTTTACAAGCGAAAAATTGTTGTACGGTTAGTCTAACCATCGAAACCTGCAGCCTCCCCGTAAAAAATTAGGAAACGGACGGAGTTGACTCTGTGTTAAGATCGGCCTCAGTCAAGCTCTAAGCGGCTGACAAGCTGTGCAGTTTGAGCATACTAAAA
>JANTFA010144397.1:0-11835 GCA_026413405.1 Phytosciara flavipes | reverse complement strand
CAGGGAAAAATAAAAAAAATATATTTTCTCGCCTGTACGAGTCTGGTTAACAGGTCTTTTGCTGACAAACTTACATAGATATATACATCCATAGAGTGTGCTCCTACATACATTCATACATTCATAATACATATTGAAAGTTGAAAATACATATAAGGAGAGCACTTGCTTTTCCCAGAATCACAATATTTTTGTGTCTGTGGATATGTATGCATCCCTTCAAATGTATAGGTGTGTGTGTGTGTGTGCGATATAGGAATTTTATATTAAACGAGGAAGTTTTTATGTGGCTGGGGTATACAACAACACACAGAGCTTTCCCAAAAAGGAAGTTTTACTATATTTCCATGTTTTCATACAAAACATTTAGCGTATGGTGGTTCTTTAATTTTATCGTCTCACTCTAGCATACGTGCCTAGCATTCGGTGCTGCCATCATCCATCACACTTTTCTTTCATTTTCAGGGTTAAATATTTTTAAAATGAAAACATATCGAGAGAGACAGACAGAAGAAATTATATTCCGTTTATTCCAACCACTGAAGATGAGCATGACAGAGCTAAATAACTGTTTGGCTACACACGGATGTCCCTTGGCAATATTGCTCATGGCACAGGTTACAGTTTTATCCTCTTTTTCTCATTTCTTCAAGTGCGTCTACAATTTTGGAATTGGAGCATGTAAATTTTCCGTGATGGAGTAATATTTGTACATAGTATTCGGGTACCAGATATTATTAACACTTTGAGGGCTGTTTTCTTTTCAAGCGTCTTCTCTTTGCATCGTAAAAAGGGGAATTTATATAATATTTGTGTACATTTTCGATGATGATGACGATGATACATTTGCGAAAGTCATTTGGCATCACAATATTTGTATAAAATTTTGATTGAGTGCGGTGTGGAGTATGGAAATGGTAGACTAGGTACTTAAATGTTTGTTGGAAATTTTTAATGGGATCTTTTAGTCGTTTGGCTGAATTATTTTAACAATTCTATCTGGGAGCATGCGATTTGTATTCTCAGAGATGGTTTTCTGCTCAACCGCTCTAACATTGGTTTTCTTGTATATGTTTGGTCGTGTGGCTTAAAACTGTGTGTCTCACATAACAATGAAAATTTATTATTTACTTCAGTGAATAAATCCATTTTGCCGCGTAAATATTCATTTGATGAAATTGTAATAGTTATTAATGAAACAAAACCCGTTAGACGGCGTATATTGCACTAGATGTCAGACCCGAGACGAAGCCGATGATTGCTACACATCTTGTGCGGTACTATACCAGTATATGATTCGTGTTGTATGCCATGTTTTATGCAAGGGGATTTATTTTAGTTCTGAATGTGGTATTATGTTAAAGAATCGGTCCATTTTCAGCTGAGTGTATTTTGAACGTCTAGTCGTAGATTCTAAAATGGTCGGTAGTGTATGAAATTGAGCGTTTGTAAATGAACGGTTTAACGAAACTTTTCCTAACGATTTTTTCTTTCTTTTGAGAATTACTCAATCACTTACAAAGATCGAAGTGGTTCTTGGTTCTTGTTGTTGAGAGACCGAAAAAATAAGCGACGAGATTTTATCTTTTGCTTAAATTTTTTATGGATTTCCACATTCAAAATGTAAGAGAAGAATTTAAATAAAAAATCATCGAAAATTATCAAAAAAATCTAGTGATCTCCGCTCAAATTGCAGTGGATATTCTACATAGTTTCATGGACTAAAAGTTAGGGTTACGGGGCTATATAATGCAGCATTTGAGACATTTGAGAGAATGTTTTTATGTGAAAAAATTGAATTCTTTTAAAAAAGTCAAGATCTGGCTTACCATTTCTAGACTCTACAATTGCTGCTTGTGACGTCGTTATATTTTGATCGAGTTGTGAGAACCACTCGTTTTCTGCAGGGTTGTTAGCCTTCTCTTTATAATCATTTTCTACACATGGCGCACATTTCTGAGAGCAATTTCATGAGAGACAAAGCATCAATCTAAACAGCCTCAATGAAGCGGGTAACAATGGCAGAGACACTTTTTCGTTGCGACATTCTGCTTAATAAATTGGCTTAACAACAGCTCAAAAAGTTCTTATTTGATTTGTGCCAACCGAAAAATAAATAAATTTCGACTCGACCGATTCTAGTCAAACCAAAAGCCAGTGTGTAGTGCATCGATCTCAGGACTTCGGGGTAGTGATTACTTTTTCAATCGAAGCAACATCTGCCGTGCGCCGTGCTATAAGACTTTGAAATCGTGATGTGATCAATACGTAAAAAACAATTTTTTTGATGTCGATAAGGCAGATATTGGTTCTATTGAAAAACTAATCACTTTACCGGAGTTCTGAGATCATACGCTACACACAGACATTATGTTTGACTAAAATCAAGTTTGACCAAGTCGAAATTTAATCATTTTCATTTAATTCATTCAATGTAAAATTGTCACCTTCGAACTGTCAACATTCAAAGATTCTCCGCTGAAAAAATTCAAAGTTTTACGACAGAACCAATTTGTCGCATTTGCTCATGTCGCATATTTTCGTCTCTGCCACTTTTACTCGCTTCATTGGCTGTTTACATCAATCTAGTTCGTTCTATCTAGTCGCTTCGAATTGTTTTGATGCCCAAAAAATTGCAACCAAAAATAGCAAAACGTCGCCTTATCTTATCGTTATATTAACGTTTATCTCACATTTACACGTCTTATCGCCAATGATTGCACAGTTGTGCTGTGTTCGTGCTTATAGCTAAAGCTGTTCAAAAAACATTGCATCCAAATTATGTCTCTCATTGCTGAAACTAAGTATGGCAAAGTTCGCGGAGTGAAAACTATTTCAGCATTGGATGTGGAGTACATAAGTTTCTACAGCATTCCATATGGAATCGCACCAGTTGGCGAACTAAGATTCAAAGTAAGTTCACATGCAATCGTTCGATAAGTACGTTCGGTGTGAATTAGAGGAAGAGGCCGATGAATGTGGACCAACATCTGAATTATGTTTTCTGTATCAAGGATCCAATACCACCTGCCCAATGGACAGATATGTATGATGCAACTCAACAGAAACCCAGTTGCTTTTCTATCGATTCGGAATTGAAAAAAGTCGTCGGCACCGAAGATTGTTTGAATCTTAATATTTATACCAAAAACCTACAACCTGATAAGCTGTATCCGGTAAGCAGATGTCTTACAATCTTCGTAACGTCGTTCCTCTTTAACTAGAAGAAGAATCCAAACAATTCGCTTAGGTAATATTTTACATTTATGGAGGTGCATTCAACTCCGGATCCAATTCAACTGCATTATACGGACCCGACTTTCTACTCATGTCGGATGTTATCGTCGTTGTGTGTGACTATCGTTTAGGACCTTTTGGCTTCACGTGTTTCAAAGACGAGACACTGAATGTACCTGGCAATGCCGCTCTCAAGGATCAACTATTGGCTTTGAAGTTTGTGAAAGATAATATTTGTAAGTTGAGACTAGATCGAGGGAGATTACAGAGAAGTTACATGAGAAAATAACCAGGGAATTTCGGTGGCGATCCTCATAATATAACGATGTTTGGTCATAGTGCAGGTGCCTGTTCCGCTAATATTCATTGTATTTCTGATCAATCTAAAGGTAAGGCATCGAATTCAAAACTGCAAAATGTCGTATTCATTAAACCTATTCCGTTAGGTCTTTTTAACCGAGCAATCATTCTAAGTTCCTCCGTGTTCGCATCCTATGGTTCTCAATCGATAAACTGGCCACTACGACTGGCCAAGCGTTTAGGCTATACCGGCAGCGAAGAGGACCGACACGTTTTGGAATTCCTTCAATCTGCTGATCCTGTTCGTATGACTGAAGAGCAATCTAAAACAATTTTGCCGGAAGAAAGAGGACATATCCTTATTGCATTCATGCCTCACGTCGAACCGTATTTGACCGATAACACGATCATTTCGGCGAATTATATGGAGCTGTCGAGAAAAGCATGGGGAAACGACATTGACATTCTTCTAGGACACACAGCAGATGAGGGACTTTTCTTTCTAGATGCGATAAATCCATCCATTTTAAGTCAATTGAATTTGGACTCTATGATTCCACGCGAATTGAACTTGGCAAATGTAGAAAAACGGAAAGAATTCGTGCGGAGGATACGTGAAATGTACTATGGAACAGTTGAACCAACCGAAGATAAAACGATCTTTTGTCAGGTAATTCTGCCATTATTCCGCAAGTTATTAAGTTCGACAGCATCAAAATTCCACTTCCAGTGGCAGGGTGACACTTTGTTCAAGCATCCCATTTCGCGACTCATTCAATTGCGCCAGAATTCGAATGGAAGTTGCAGAACTTATTTCTTCCGTTTTGCTCTCGACTCGCCAACAATGAACGACTTCCGCTCAGGTCGGACCAGACCGAACACTCGTGGCGTAGTACATGCTGATGAGGTTAGCTACTACTTCAAGCACAACTATGGACCGATGCCTGATCGACAGTCGATGGAATTCACTGCGGTAAAACGCTTGGTATGCAACATATGAGTGTTCTCGTTTAGTAAACGAATGGAATTTGCTATTGAATTCTCTCAACCGTTTGTCAGGTGTCCCTATTGACTTCGTTTGCAACAACTGGCAATCCGAACGATAACATTTTGAACGCCGATCTACAGAATGTTGTTTGGCATCCTGTCGATACGAAAAGTCAACCGTTCAAGTTGCTGAACGTTGATGAAAATTTGGAATTCAAAGCAAATCCGGAAGCGCAACGAATGGCGTTTTTGGATCAGTTGTATGTGGAAACGGATACGCCACTTTACTGAACGAATTCCAGTTTCAGATGATTGTTTCCTTCTGACGGACGATGCAATTGTACTATGAAGAAATATAAATCAGAGCAAATACGTCAACCAAATCGTTTATAAGAGTAACATGTAGACGTGAGCAGTACGTAAGGAAGATGCAACAGCGCCAATTTTTGAGAAGCAAGTAACTATCACATTTCAATTCTATATACCAGAACCAGTAGCAGAATTCCGAGCTATAAATATTAGAAAAATGTTCTCAGGGTAGGTGGCAAACACTTCGAGGTGTTCTAACTCAAAAAAGTTCCCTCCTAACGTAACATTCTATGTTGCTAAAAACACTCTATTTTCCATGAGGAAGAACTCACATCAAAAAAATATTAGTCACATTTGTCATTTACGGACAGTCTCTTTAGGTACAAGTTAGCTACAAGATTTTATATACTCTACTGAAGTAAAAGATTTTGCATCGAATCCCTCAACGAAAATGTCGGTCAAAATTAGGTATACGGAAGCGATGATTACATATATTTGTGACACGCTTCCAGTCTGTGAAAAGTTTTTCAACCAAATTGAAATGAGTTAAAATAAAACAAGATTGAATTCGATTATAATATTCCGTAGGCACACCTGATTCCTGCTGAATATAAGCTGTTTGCAGCTGAAAGGGAATTTCCGCGTGATGAAATTTCTGTTGAAATTGTAAAAATATTTGCTCCATATCGAGGCATTTCGAGGTTTATATTTGTTTTGTGAAACTATTTTTGGAATGCGAGTAAGTATAAAACTTCAAGTCTGAATGTACCATATTGCCAGAACGAACTCAATAGCACGTGAAATGCCTGTTAAAACTAACACATCACATAACACACAACTCGAACATTTTATTGTGATAACTTTTTTCTCAATGAAAACAATGAACATAGTTGGACAACTGTGATGAAAAATTCTATAAATTTCTATTCCATTCGAACAAACTGGATCAGTTCGAAAATATGTCATGAGGTATACGGGATGCTATTCCATGAATACAAGTATGGAATTGACGTAAGCAAGACTTTGCGGACATAAAATACTTGTGCATAACTGTATGGTAGTAATTCCATGTACAAGCTTATGTACATTCGGCCGTAAACTTAATCAACTTTGCTAGAAAATAATTTGAAAATGTAAAAGTTATTTTCAGTGGAAAGCAGCTTCCGGGGGAAAAGATATAGTAAAATTAGTTTTCTAAGAAATTTGAATAAATGAACTAAAGATAAGCCGGGACTTTATTTACTAGAAGTAAATTTTAATTTAGGATTTTATGGTAAATTTATTCTGTTTCGTCACATTTTATATGGCCAACTGTTCATCTATAGATGTGACGTGTAGTGTTGAGATTGAGAAAACTTTCAAATGTATTGAGTTTGAAATGTCTAAATTCATTCCATTCCATTTGCTTTAGGGGCTGTTCACATATTACTTCACGCTTTTTCCGGACAGTGTACCTCGAGAATATTCTAACAGTGTGATACAGTGTTAGAATATTCTCAAGGCACACTGTCCGATTTCACGCTCTCTAATTTCGTTTTTCAATGTTTGTTACTTTGCTTGATAGCTGCCTTACCCGTCCTTGCTTGTACGATATAAAAGTGGATGATTTGTAAAGAAAACGGCAGAATAAATACAGATGTTGAACGGGCAACAGCCCTAATAGAAGTATTTTATTTCTCACAAGTAGACGGTGGTGTATACTCGGCTGTAGCTAGTCGAAATTATGTTTTATTGCCATAGCTACATCATCGTAGTGGTTTGTGTGACCTGGAATAACACGGAAGGTCGGACAGTTGTAAGGTTTATGTGACATTGCGAGTCACATCAATAGCGAACCGGCTATGGAGGTCAAACTGGACATGAAGGTCAGACTGGCAATCAAGGTTATGGCACTGGTTACGGTGGACCTTAGAGCAAACAGAAGAAATTATTAGTGACCCGTAGAAGAGCACAAATTCCATGCATTCGGCTGGTGTCCCTGGATTTAACAACGAGCGCAATTGGTTTGAGTTTAATAACTTAGGTCTGTTGCATAAAAGATATACACAACGTGACGTCACACACTCTCTCATCACCCAAACAGCGTGACGTAATATGTGAACAGATCCTTGGAATAACATCCATTTTAAGTGGAGGAAGTTTTTCCAATCCCATAAATTGTACTTTCAATTACATTTCTCGATTATTGTAACTTTCGATATTTTAATAGTACTGATGCGGAGTTTTCGTCCGCCCACACGAAATATTTGTTTAATTTAATTAAATTACATCAATGTTAGTGTTAGGGCCACATTAATACCCCCTTCCCGCCTCCCTCCTTCCGTACAAATGCAAACAATTGTGTAACAATGCATATAGTTCCAATGTTCTGTTTACATTAAAACTTTCTGAAGAAATTCGGAGCATCCAAGAATATTGTTGTAACATACCACATACCAAAAGCGGTTGCCATGGTTGTATTGATTCACACATTTTCTTGTGTTTATTGTATAACTCTGGTGGAAACATAAACCGATGAACTTTTTTGACCCGGATATTTCGTTCAAAAAATGGTTAAAATCGTCGATTCTTAAGAAAGTTTATCCAAACAATGAATGAATGACCTCGACCTCCATTTGGAGCGGAAAAAGAAAAGCGGAAAACGGCTGAACGCAACAACCAGAATATTGGAAAGAAATTTGAATGGAAGAGGTATAGAATAAACGAGAGTGTAATTGAGTTAAGTTGAGAGGTTACACCTTACAAACATCTGAACAGGCTCAAGAGCTTTTTTAATTGAAATAAAGAGGTTGTTTGCGACGTACATAAATGGTAACTTGGTCGATGCAACACATCGCGATGTGATGCAGAGCGCATGCTCGGTACTTCGCTTTTACCTTCAAAAGACGAACGGAAAAGAGACGGAAAATGTTCAGTAAAATGCGCAGTGACGAATGTTTTTTAAAATTTGAACACGACCATCCATCGAAAAGCTTTCGTTAGGAATGCTATTTCTCTCTCCAATGTCAGTTCTCTCCGCGTTACATTATTTGTTCATGGCATTTTGCCATACCTATTCATACAGACACTCCAAACATATATTTGAGTTTGAATTTCATCCGGATGTGGGCTTTTGAAAGCTATTATCTGAGGTGAATTTTATTGGATTTTGTCGAACACGTAATTTGATTAACATTATCCTAACACTTACCCGATTAATGGAGTCTTTAAATTCAAGAATCCATTTATTTTTCGGTTGATATTGTTTGCTGCCACTTGTGTATGACCGATGGGTGTTTGTGGCTGCTGTTGTGGAACAGGCTTCACGGGTGTTACGTCCTGCGGGGCTTCAATCGTAGGTTGTTGAAGTCTGAAATTGGATGATGTGATTTGAATATATAAATAGGCTTAGTCGGCACAGTTTTCTGAACATAGTTTCAGTTTGTTTTATGAGTATAATCTATAAAAGGGATTGATAAATTAGTTTTAAAAAGGAAAAGTTTTAACTCAAAAATTAATGTAACAAACAGGATTGGTCATTTTGGGTAACTCTCCAACAATCGAACATCAATCGAAGATACCATTAAAGTCAAAGCTAGGAAGTTAAGTAATCTGCAACTTCGTCAGTTTCTAATTTGCTTTGTAGCCTTGCGTCATCCGCCAATTTCCCATCTAATCGGTTTGTGGAATGGAATTTTTCAATGAGCGAATCGGCTTTGTCACACAAAATTTGTCATGGTTGAAAACGACTAGACCTGGATTGGATCAAATATCCGACGGATATTATCTGACTGCAGCTAGATATGATATGAGATTAGCGATGAGGTCAGATCAAGTTAAGGTGGAGAGGAGGTCCTATAAGGGGCTTCTGAAAAGGCTTTAATGATGAGTGGGTAGTACAAACGATTCACTCACAATATGCATCCAAACTGGCGAAATCTTCAAAAACGTGAATGGTTCCGTAGAAAAAATCGACTGAAGAAAAATTGAGATCAGGACATGACAACTTTAAGAATCATCAGAACATAGCCTGATCCGAGCTTTACAAGTAGAGAAAACTCATTTAAAATTCACCGTCACAGTTGTAAGAGCGTTCAAATTAAATATGTAAGGCTTTCTGATTGCTTAAGCAAAGAACCGCAATACTCCACATCAAAATCTAATTAATAAAGAAATATTACTAAATATCGTGCAATATCAAACGTTGAAACAGCGAAAGAAGAACTGTTCATTACTAACGACAAATTTATGCTTATTTAAATGTTTTTTTGTACCCACATACAAAGCGGAATACCGGTACCGTATTAAGGTTTTATGAAATGCTTATGTAACGAACATCAAAGCGCAAATTTTATTTAAATTAAATATGTCAAAGCGTTAAAATTGTGCCAATTGAAATAATTTGAATATTGAAATGCCATCTCAATATTAGCGGGTATATTTCCAGAATTATATAAGATTTCTTGTACAGTGGCGGAAATTCGCAAACCGACACGTTTTCTGTTGATGTGTTTTACTTGACTTTTCAATTTCTCCATATAAAAATACATGCACAAAATTCATTAAAAAAAACCAGTAACCACAGAAACTGTCGGTTTTCAAATGTCCGCGCGTGTACATCATTTCGTACTAGTAAACTTGCGAGCATATAGCTTGTTTGATACATACGATTACCTTCACGAATTTTCCTCGTTTCATTTTTTCGGTCATTTATTTCTTTCGTTTTCTCATTGTTACGACACAAATAAACAAAATATATAAAAATCAATTACGTGCACATTGAGATTGATTGATTGAATTAATTAAAGCGGAGGGACGGACATCCAGAAGGGGTCTTTTTTGGTTTTGTTTTGTTGAAGAGTAACAACAAAAGGGTTGGGTTTTCCGAGCACTTCTTCATACGTGTATTTTATCGTTATCATTTATACATATCTGGGGTAATGTATAATATTAGGAACTGTTGTTGCTGTTGATCTAACTAACATTTTACGAACATATCAATTTATTGTCACGTAGAGTCAAGCTGGCTAATATAGCATACACGTATCGAATGTATAATACTGTCCCTGACTCGAATGTATACTCTCCTTGTCAACCACAGTATACAATGCAGAATAATACACATTAATTTGTACAATTAAGCATCGGAAATTACCAGTCGTTCAGTGAATAAATATACATTTGTATCGTTCAGCTAAAGTGATCAGCGTAATCGAATTGATATAAAGGTTAGTGATTACTTAGTGCAAAAAATACTAATTAACAATTTGACATGAGTATATTACGGACAATATTGTTCTTTAAATAGTAAAGGGCTCGGTAAGAGGTTATTTACTTTCCCAAAATGCGAGGAATGTGTTTGCGAGAAGATATATATGGGAGTTTTGCCGAACAATTGTATATACACAAGTCATGTCATATAATTTTGATGTTAGAAACAACCGTTTTTTTATCAACAAACACGCACAACTTTAATTCATGTATTAACACGTAATACCTCGACCACCAGCATATGATATAGACAAGGAGTAGAGTTGTGTTATTTAATTAGTAATTAATGAACGCAACACTATCGATTGAAGTATTACTTGAATAGATTATTAACTTTTGTGACTAGTGCGACGTTTGAAGCTCGAGCCGAAGGTGATGTATGAAAAAACACAACTTAAAGTAATGATTTACAAGCCATTACGTAATATATTTTCTGCAACGGCGCTGCGAAAAGGGAACTTTTTCATGCATCATTTGGTTTATGTATGATGTATGATCTTATCACTGATTCTTTCGCTTTTTCGTCACTAGTTATGAAAAGTGTTTACTTTCTATCACTAGTGATTTTGTCACTTCTTTTGAAGCATTAACCGTAAACGAAAATCCTGCCCGACCGAGCCTCGAACCCCCGACGCCGACACCAATGCTGAAAATTTATAGAACAACACCTCTAACCACTGTTATCAAACGAGCGAAGCGAGTGACAAAAAGTACCACTTTTCCAACTTGTTGCATAAATTATTATAGTATATCTCTGTGTGGTATAGCATACATTACGCATTAGCATCGAAAGGTTTGTCGTCATTGAAAGATAACCGACGGTATTACGGCTTTAGAGCAATAATAATTGCGCAAGC
Source organism: Phytosciara flavipes (assembly GCA_026413405.1). Classification (NCBI taxonomy): domain Eukaryota; kingdom Metazoa; phylum Arthropoda; class Insecta; order Diptera; family Sciaridae; genus Phytosciara; species Phytosciara flavipes. The sequence goes on along the minus strand of JANTFA010144397.1, from coordinate 895 downwards.
GCTCGTATGCGTACAAATCTCTTGTAAAAACTACGAAGCATGGTAGTCATGGTCATGTACTAATTTAACTTTAACTTGCTACATTTTCGAGGGATTATTATGTTCAGACTTAGAATCAATGGATAGCATTATGTAATTTCCTGACATTTACGTTTTAATTTCAATATTTCGTCGTTCACCACCCTCCCATTAACATATCAAAAGTGGAATAACTTGACTGAATGATTGGCGACGACGACATGTTGATTCCACCTAAAATATCTCCATAACGCAACTGTGCTAGATATGTTAGTTTCGGTACTTCGTGTCAATGGCAACATTAATATCAACGATTAGGAATGTGTATGAGTTGATTGAGTTGTATCAAGGATTCTTCTAGCGTCTATATAAAAATCACATGTAAATTGTCTCGTTCAGGAGTGATACTTTCATTTGTGGCTGAGACTGAGAAAGAATAGTGTATTTTGTCGTGCACATTTTCAAGTGAGGTATTTTACTCATAAAACGGAAGGTAAAGCTTCGGTCCCATGATTTAATGTTCACTTTACCCTACGTTTTTGAGTAAAATTGTTTCACTCGCTGTCCCATCCGAACAAGTGTCATTACATGCATGTTTATCATCAACGGAAATCGTTCATTACTTGTATGTTGAGCGCGCACGGAACTATGTCATTATGTTGAGATATATGAATCATTACACGTTGACAAGTGAAGAGATGGTCGAATTTATGCTCGTGAGTTTATCAAGTGATAAGTCATGGAAATTGTAATAGTTTAAGGAATTATCGTTGTTGTACACACAAAAAAAAGTTTTTTGCGCATAGTAACTGTGCAGCCGTAATTTCCAAGTCAGCTGAACATTCTTTTTCAGCATATATGTACATTCTACGTGTTG
>JANTFA010144386.1:0-11837 GCA_026413405.1 Phytosciara flavipes | reverse complement strand
ATGCTGAAATGTATGGAGGACCGTGTCCACACCACATTAATGCTAAAAGAATTTTTCTAAAAATATTTTCCTTGTATATAAAGCTGTACAGGAACGCGATTCGTTCATACATATATGAAGCAGAATATTATTGATAAACAATAATGCCTCAACGCTTTGAGGATACAAATTTTTATTTTCTTCATTTTTAAACCCGTACGAACTAGGAGGGTCCAATGTTTGGATTCTTACGTTTGTAACACGTCGAATTCGAATCCATGAGTATGGGAAAACACTCTGTGGTCCTGGTCACCCCTAGGTGCAAAATCAGCGATAGAAGAAATGTTCCTCTAAGAGTCTGCCCGTCATGACAATAATTTGAGTTTAATGAAAACAGTCTCCCCAATTTGTATTCATAAATGCTAGTTTGAGCTCGAGGATAAGCTGAATCGGTCGAGTAGATCAAGACATATGGTCGAATTAGTGCTATTTTCGAGCTCTGGTTGAGGTTTCTCGATACAAGCGAAAGGTATTGGCTACACCAATCCAAGAAAGAATTGGTCAAAATTGGATCGCGGACTCGGAAGTTAGAGTTACTCAGCCGTACAGTGAAGATTTTTGTCAATATCTTGAGTAAATTCCATCCGAGTTTCATGAATGCTATTTTCGGTGATTTCAGAAAATGGCCGCCAGCTGCCTTTTTTGATTTTTCTGTTCTTGCCTACATCTCAAGTAAATTCAACTTGATTTTGGTGGATTCTTTCCAGAGCTTAATTTACAAATTGAACTTCGTACGCAACTTTCGAAATTGTTTAAATGGAATGATCGAAAGATGCAGTGTTGCAGAGTAGTCTTAAGATGTATGCTTCTTATGGATCACTAGCCTTATGCCGTATACGTTACTCGTACGGGTCCTCCTTATGTTCAAATACGTATGCTACTGTTGGATCTTGTGGTGTATTTTCGCTACCGAAATATCTCGGAATTCTAAAAAGAAAATTTTTTTCTGGTGCATCTGTTTTCTGTAAGATTATAATCATATATTATACGAAGAAGATTGCGGTCAAGTGGTGTATGTAATGTAAGTTTTCCTTTCAAATAATTTTTTTATTATTACATACAAAGCTGTGCTTAATTGGTGTATAAAAAAATTAACACGCAAACATTAATTGAAACTAAATGTAACTGCTGACCGTACAGACTGTACACCATCAGTCAGTATTTATATCCATAGATTTAACAGTATGGCATCATGAGTGGTATTAACTACACATTTATTCTGAAGTAAATTGGTAAATAGGAAAGATTTTATTCACGGAAACATTTCATTAAGCTTTCATACATCACATGAGCAAAAGGAAATACAAATCATTTTACAACATCTTTTAACAATGTTTACTATTTATGTCTACCAGTCTGGACAAATTCAATTCTCGCATGCTTACTGAAGAAGCGAAAAATTTGAAAAATTTTGGTAAATGGGAGATTATGCCACAGTTAAATAAACAATTTAGTGTGTCAGTTTTCTTGTTGTGATTGCTCAAATTGCTTGTTTTTCTACCCTCTATAGAACATGGCTTTGATGAAAGACATATGTTGGACCGAGATCCAAAGCGCATCTTTGATCCTCATTAGTGAATGATTTGAAACATGTGCCCAACTTTCCCATTGGCTAGCACGAAAAAATTTTGTTTTACAACTTCTGTATTTGAGCTCTAGGAAGGTTCTATCGACGGCATATCTCCCACTGTATTTCTCAGTCGTGCCTGAAAAGTTTAAAATTTGACAGGCAAGACACAAAAAAGTCATTTCAATCGAAAAAAAATTTCAATTGTAATCTTTATTGGGTTCTTACACGATAGTAAACTGTCTATTCGATACTCCCACTGTTGTGAAACAAAGATGTTTGCTTTCCCCGTAGCTTCAACCGTCTAAGATTAGCGGTAAGATTAGGAAGTGAATGAATGGATAAATTGACCCAAATGTAATTTGTGACCATGCCCCTAATGCGTCGATAAACTTTGGACTAAATGAATTCAACGGTCGACACTAGATCATATTGGTATAATGACATTTGTGGTCTGAAAGAAATGGCGGCTCGACCTTAACGATAGATATCGAAAGGACGATATGACGAAAGGTAGCTCGGGATCTGAGGACACCAGACAAGGCTCGAAGTAATTTTGGACTTTTATACATATCGACCGCAATTTTGTTCAATGTTTGACAGCTAAGATACACACTAGAGCTGCCCTCGCTATAGAGTTGAAATACAAAAGTCAGAACGAACATTTTTCCAACCGCGGCCCATGGAACAGTTTAACGTAGGTTTCAAAGCGGCCCCTCATGATAGGGGAGAATGGGCTATCGATCAATATAAATCGCTCCTTTTTCAAAAAAAAATCCTTTGCATTGATAATAGTAGTCGAAGATACGAAAAACCACTAAATTAACGTCATAACTCAAAATTGTGTGTCGTTAAAATATGCAATCCAACGACACCAGTTAAATGGTTCAATTTATAAACTTTGGTTATTATGCTCAGAGTTATCGTACAAAGTTCATGAAGGTGTATACCAGATTGTACAACACATCAGAATATTCTTTTAAATGCTAAACGAATAACTAATGTGGTCAAGTGGCAGCCACTCACCACATAAAACTAGTTATGATTGGTATAAATAAAATGTAATCAAGCTCTATGAACACTACACACACACACACAACATAGATCATCAAGTTAATTTTTGATCTTTGTACAAATTGTTTGCTCGTTTGCTAAACAAAAGTATACGATGGATGACTGTTTGAAAAAGGTAGACACACGGCGCTGGAATCAATTAAATATTCATCACATTTGGAATTGTATTTGACTTTATCTGGTATTTCTTGGCTTGCGCCTGATAGTGTAACTACAAACGAAAAGATTTCAAATGGATTTTGTCGTAGAACTATAATGATGCAATCTTGGAGTGGAAACAACGCAATCTTTGCTGGCAATTGGCAATTGAGATAGCAAGATAGAGTTGGTACGTTGAAGGTTACCATCCCACATCACACATGACAATTAATTCGTGGTGATGATAAAGCAAAAGTACGGGAGTATGGCGCCAAATATGGAAGTTCTTTTGGTAAGAACGATCAAGAAGATCGAGAATGAACACATTCTACTAACTAAGTGGCTAGAATCAATAGACTGTAATTCATATTATCAGCAAAGAAGCAAATGGGTGAGTGAATAGAGGAAATCCATGAAGAGAAACCCGTTATCCAAGCAAATGTTTCCATTTCAAAATATTGATTACAAATCTACTATACTTCAATGGGATGATCATGCAATTTCGCTTAATAAGACCGAATAGTTCCGGGATTTCTATCAATTTCTTGTCTTGCTTACTGACAACAGCTATCAGTAACTGGTAATGAACATTCAAATGCAGAAAGAAAACGTGTAACAATAGTGAGTTACAAGAAAAATTAAATTTCGTTCACTCAATTAGGTTTCGTTTTGAACACACTGACGAAGTTAAGAGTCAACAACATTGTCATCCTATCAAAAGCGAAGCTGAATGAAAAAAAAACATTTCGAAGACACGTTTTATTGGCGAATTACAAGCTAATGCGACATGTCTCTTATCTATGCAAATAACATCATGCGACTACCTTAGTTGTGTCAAAAACACCTCGCCTTTTTCACGCTAGAAGTTCTCGTGAATCGGAAAATCTTATCCAGAAATCCATTTTCAATCATTTTCCTTACAGTGAGGTTAACTTCCGGTCGTGGAGTTATTCACTGGTCACTGTGGTAATTATTGTCACACATCAGAAGGGCTTGGAAAAGGTAATTGACAAGAGCAAAGAATACGAAAAATGGACAATTGGTATCATGTAATTTCGGTCATTGAAAGACCTGGCTACTTAAAAAAATTGTGAGCTTCAATTGACTGTGGATATAGTGGCTTGAGAATCCGTATTCAGCTATATGTTCAATAGAGGGCGACACTGTTTTCAGCTCGTAGTCAGCTATGACTTCTTCTTCTTCTTCTTCTTGTAAGAACAGAGGCATCCATATCCATGACCTTTCAGAAACGACTACTCATCTGTTATCGACAGCAACGACGGAAATGAACAATTATCTCTGCCAAGTGTTCTCTTATGTAGCAGAACGTTCGATTAAACAAATGAAGTAATGAATAGTGTGTATCAAACACTACTCGAAACTGTAAACAATAGAAGTAACAGATTTCAGCGCTGTGACGATTCGCTTCCCGTTTTCTAAAAAAGTTACTGGTAGAGGTAACAGACCAACTCAAATAAGTGACAAACGTGAAGTTTTTCCATATTACAAAAATTCCAACTTTCATTCGGACTGAGCTGTAAGGCAAAGAGTAATTGCATTCAATATGTATGCGGAAATTTGGCGCAAAATTCAAATTCCCTTTAGGGCGTATTTTTGTAGTCTACGTTGGTGTTGTGAGAAAAGCCGGAAACTTATTTCAATGGAAAAGTTTTTAATGAAATTGCAATTTGAAGCAGACATTACACACCATCAGGTATATATAAATGTCAAGTTAGGGTGTTTTTTATGGCTGAAAGCTCTCCGAAAGCTTATAAATGCGGAAATATTTTTCTTCATATCGTATAGCTCACAAGTCGATACGGTATGTGGAACTCTGCTGTGAAAAAGAACAAACCTCTGTGTTTCTCGAAACAAAAGCATTCTTACGAGCATAATTCGATTAAATTTTTATGGAAAAACCGATAAAACTTTCATTCAATAGAGCTCACGAGAAGTTGGTTGTATCTCTTCAACCAACATTAAGCTCACATTTTTTTTCAATAAATCCATACACATTTATACCAACGCGCAATGTACAGACAACTGATACGGTATCATACAGAGACATGCAGTGTATGTATGTATGTCGTACACATATGTTTGAACCAGCGATGTATTCTAGTACAATTTTGCACCTATCCGTACATACCCAAATTAAATCACATGTCTTGAGTCAAAGTCTTTGAATAAATTATTTGTTTTTTTTCCTCCTGCGAATTATTACATTTTCTTTACATTATTTACACAGATTTATCATGCAAGTAGGAGAAAAATTCTGCAAGTTTTTCATTCGATTCACATTTTGCGTTAATGAAATCAATTAAAAACTCAGCAATAATATTCCTATCGTATATACAAAGCCTGACTCTAATCACATTATATTCTATCAGCACAACTTGTTTTTAGAACATGACCTTTAAACCGAACAATTTTTTTTTTGATTCTGCTGCTTCTTTCCTTCAAATGACATGAGTATTTATATGAAATGAAATACGCTTCTTCTCTTCAACGAGATTTCAATTTTCTAGCTAAAATTAAAGAAAATTTTCTGATCTGATGCATGCACACGACAATAAAACAAATTGGAACGATTTGTGGTGAGAAATTTTGGCATGAATGTGAAACGAAATTTTTTCTTCGAGGCATAAAATGTTGGGAATATGAAAAGTTTCCTATCCATCGATTTATTTCACTTCACGGATAATGTAATAAAAAATGTTGTGTGCACACACACAAAAAATGGGAACAGTTTATTGTAGATACTTACCATTTATTCCGCTAATCAATGGATAATTACTGTCACGACCGCCAATGAGGTTTTTTAATCCAGATTCGATGAGTGTAGGGGAACGCTCCCTGTCACTCATTATTATTATCCGAAATTATGAACAATTGAACAACAAGAAGAAGAAATGAAATTTCACCGATATTAATCTTAAAACGTCTCAGTTACACTCAAAAAATAAAAACAATTTTCGGAGGGGTAATATTTGGAAAAAAGTCACATCAGCACACAGCCCACTGATTTAAAATTTTAAAATTAAAAAAAAAATTATTATTTTGGTGTGAATCGAAGCCTTTTCCACGGGTTGGCCTTAGTGTATGCGGGGAGCCTCTTTTTTGACAAGCCCTACATAAAACTCTCTGCTGAGTTGTTTTTTTTTCTTTGATGATATTATGTACAACGAAGTCACTCGCGGGGCGACACAACCGAGTAAAAAACCATTTACTAAAATCCAATAGATTTTTTTTGCCCGTGTTTAAATTGCGATATCTCGCGCGAGAAGTCAACCCGTTACCGACTCGAAAGAGGGACCTTCCGAAGAAACTTGTCTTCAACTAGAGTTTAAAATAAATATATATTTAAGAACGACATAACAAACACACTAACAACACACTATATCACAAGAGTCTCACTTATATCATTTGTATTCTCATATGAATTTCATACACTGATAGATCAGAAGCAAAAAAAAAATTTTTTTTTTATTTCTAATTCTTATTCGTGTATTTTCGGCTCAAACCAGCACACAGCACAGCAATTAGAATTTATTCTTTTTTTTACGAATTTTTTTTTTGTGTTGTTTCACATGATATTCTCTCTTGCACAGTCGACTTTTGTTCCTCTTATCTATACAACGTTATTTATAATCGCACACACTACGTCAATAGAGAGAAATTGTGTGCATTTTTCCATACAAAATTTTTTTTTTTCAGTTTTTTTTGGTGGTGTATCATATCGCTAAACATTATAAGAGAGGGAGAAAAAAATTCTTATTATCGAAATATGTTTTGTCTGAATGTTGGTGTGTGGAAAGCTCTGCAATTCCACATACAAATCAATGGAATATAGGTGGCGACACTGTGTAAAAACATCGGACATTGCGCATGACACAATAAAATAAAAATATTTTTATAATTTTTATGTATTAAAATGTGCTCAGCACAAAATGTAAATATGTATATACGACCGAGAGAGGTAGACCTCTCCATCTATTGAAGAAAGTTCAAAGCGAATGAGAAATTAAATCATACGTTTCGCTTAGACTACACATATTTCAAAGCTTTCAAAGCGTATATGTTAAGTGTAGATGGAGTTCGGTGTTCTGTACATTCAATTGAGTTGAGAAAATCTCTTTAAGTTGAGAATATTTGAATTTTGCGCGCACTTTTTAATCGGAATATCACAATCTTAGAGAAGCTATTGGACCCATAAAGTTTATGCAGCTATCAAAATGTCCCCACTCCTCATAAGATTTCTAAAATGAATGAATTTTCTATTGACCTTGCTACGGTTATTGGGTATTTTGTCACATAGTAGCTTTCCACTTAAGTCCGAGGTTTTCCATCTGCTATTGGTAATAGTTGTTTTTCGAAAACTTTGTAGTCATAAAAAAGTTTACTGCTGTTTTGTAAAGGAGCCGATGGAACAACTGAAGATGAACAGAGAAAGTTGGGATCAAATGTCGGTCTTTTCTATCTGTCAAAGTGACGCTTGAAATGTCAAACGAATTTTTTGTTTTGATTAATCGCAATTTTTCTTATTTCTTCCCAATTCTGTACTGAAAATAGAATTGAAGAAAAATGAAAAAAATTTGTGATCAATTTAGAAAAAAATCGTTTGAATTTTTAACCGTCACTTTGACAGAAGAAAAAGACCGACCTTTGATTACAACTTTCTCATACAGTTCTATACTGTCCTATGGCCAGTGCTCTGAGGCCGAAACAGTTTCTTTTCTCGGTAGCATTGCTATCAAAATTTACTCTATGTGATAATAGTTTAAGTAAGGGAAGAGGTTTTCTCGCTCTGCTAATTGATATTTCCACTCTGATTTACTTTAGCTTAAGTTTATTAGGCATTTCAGAGGGCTCGAAACAGAGCTGTTTGATCTGATCTGAATCTGAAAAGTGACAATCTGAAACTTTCAGATTCATTTCAGATTGTCAAGTTTCAGATTCAGATCAGATCAAACAGCTTTGGCTATCGGATCACATTTTTTTAGATTCAGATCAGATCTCTTCATATTGTGATATAATCAGATTGATCTGAAAAAGTGTAATGTTGTTGACAAGGGGTTTTTTAGAGTGATAATTTTCAGATCTGACATTTCCAGATTCAGACTGATCTGAAAATTTTCAGGTCTCATCTGAGTTTCTTCAGATTGATCTCATCTGTTTCGAATACTGAAAATTATGCTTGGATTTTGATTGGAATTCGTCGCTGTTATAGGATGGAAGCCGAAAGCGTCGCCGAAACCCTCATGTTTTCCTTAAGAAAATATTGGGTAAATTGATTATGATTTTGTTTTTTGACATCCTAAAACGTGAAATTCTTTAAATCACCAAGAATTAGGTTCTATTGCGATTGTACGCGGCAATAAATTTTCATTATTCGTATTCACTGTAATAGATTTTTAGTAAAGACAGTCGAATCATCTGCCATCTGTTTCGCAAATTTTTTTTTGTAAACTTTTCGTTGTTAAACTTTCGGCGTTCAGACGCAAAATGCGTCACCCAAAATGATGTACACAGCCTCTACACAAACAACACACTTTTTTTGGGGAGAGTGTGTTGTTTGCATAGAGGCTGTGTAATTTAGTGTATTTCATGACACGCAATAGGTATTCATGCAAGAAGGTGCACTATTTAAATCACAAAATGTTAAACTGTAACGGCGCGGCGGTGACAACTAACACCAGTAAGAAGTGCATTATTTGATGATGTGATTATTTGAAGGAAGCAAGAGTGTTTACAAATTAATATTCACTACAGTAGTAAGATCGCCAAACACAAAATTTGAACTCAATTTGGTTGACTATAAAAAGCATCGGTGCCAGCCAATAATTAACCCTAATTTGGTCGATATTTTTCTGAGTTGACTTTTTTGCGTTACCAAAAGCACAAGCCACTTTTGGTCTTGAAAAGTGATTCACCATCGGGTTGTAAAAAACAACAACACCGAAAGTTTCTCATCTTGTCCCTGAGTTAAGAAAATTATTATTCCGCACCTGAATCAAATATCTGTGTATGATTTACAAAGAAACATTTTTGTATCCCCTTCTTATTCCAAATGAGCTGTACTTTATGAATAAACAGCTACGGTTCAAACTACAATCAATTGATTTTTCAGTATTATTTTGTAGTAGCTACTTTAGCGCAGTATAGACGGACATCTGCAGATATATTGAGGGTACGTGTATGATTCATAGTTAAAACCTAAAATTACTTCTCGCAGACAGCTTTCTGTTAACAAAATAAAATATGAGAATGAAATTCACAACCGTTTGAGATTAGTAGCTGCGCTTGCCGTCTGTGGAAGCGTTAGCTTGCCATCGTTACGTTCGTCTACTCCGTTTGTTCATCTTTCATTTAGTGTGTTTAGATGACTGAGGCACTTTGAAACCGTTCAAGTTACATTTTAATGTTCGATAACAGATTAACCGTCGCTTTCCGTAAAGTGTTTCCAAGTTCCAATCATTATGATAATTAGGTGTGCGTCTTACGTCATAAGCCACACTTATTGTTAAAAGCACATTCGTCAGGGACCTATGCAAAAATATCTTAAAGTAACCGTATCTCATATATTACATCAATTGATTTGTAGGAATAATCACATCTGCATTTGACCCGGAATCCAGAACGTCGACACAAGGATACCAGGGATACCTTGCTTCATTGAAAATCAGTTATGAAATTTCCAGTGAAACTAATTTCGTTCGTATTCATTTTGTTGCTGATTATCACCTTCTACGCATTCAGTCCAAATAAAGGACGAAAAATTGGAAAACCACCAAAAGTTGAGGAGTATCGGGATGTTGAGACAGCCACAAGAAAATCTCCACCGGTTATTATATCAATCGGATCAGGTACACATTCAATGATCAAGAAACAATTGTTCTTATCAATGCATTGAAAAACAGGCGCAAGACCGTTGCTTCAATGTTTTTCGCATTAATTTTTGTTATATTTGTTCAGGATTGGGCAATCAACTTTTTCAATATGCTACTGCATACTCCGTTGCTAAGAAACGCAATTCCGACCTCTACGTTTGTGTGAACGAAAACGAAGCTACCGTGAAAGCAATGACCTCATCGTACACTTCCGAGCACCGCAAGTATTCGTTAAACAAATTTAACATTCCTCAAAATAGGCTACTGTTTACGCGTCCGTCAGAATATTTTAATTGGGATCGACTCGACAGAATTGAGTGTGGTATTGACTATTACTTGAACGGTAAAAAAGTGGAGCGTTACTATCCGAGTGAAGAGAATGTGTTAACAGGACATCTTCCCGACGATAAAGTACTTCAGCTTTATAGTTATTTTGAATCTGAAGTCTTTTTTGCGTCCGACAAAGCAGACATTTTAAACTTATTTCAACCAACGTTCGATACACGTCCAATCGAACATTTAAAATTGCTGATTGCTTCAACAGAAAACAGTGTTTCGGTTCATATCCGTAGGGGTGATTTTTCTTACGAGGAAGATTTTCGGCTCATATCTCTCAGCTATCAGAGAGAAGCGATGCAATTGATAAAACGAAAATTGCAGACCAACAATGTGACGTTTTTCGTCTTTACCGACGATTTAGATTATGTGAAAGAGCATTTGGATGATGGACAGAGTCACATCATTTACATGTCGGACTTTACCGAAGACAATTCGCTGTACGATTTTGTTCTTATGTCACTCTGCAAGCACAACATCATAACGAATAGCACTTTCAGTTTTTGGGCAGCGTATTTAAACAAAAATCTCCATAAAATTGTTGTGGCTCCCATGCCTAGATATAAGAAAGAGTGGATTGACGAATACTGCCCTAGTAGTCACAACAAAAAGATGATTACTGAATTAGCTTATCCGAAGGGGTGGCTTACAATTGCGCCAATATTTTTAAATAGCTCAGATCACGAATGACGGTCGGCCTTTTTTCAGTTACATGACAAACACATCGCCGAACATAATGCTACATTGTCCGATTATGCGACATAGCGTACAATCGTAGAACGTTAACTTAGCTGATCATTTTTGTAGAATTGTATTTATGATGTTGAATAAAAATGTAAATAAAGCTGACGCCTGCAATGACAGAAAAGCAGACGCAATTTTGAGAGCGCCATTAATCAAATCATGAAGAATTAACTCCTTTTACTGTCTTGACTTGAGTAATAACCGTGCTCCATCCTGTGAGCTTTGCTATGAGAACATTGAACTTAAGGACTTTGACTCACTTATCCACACTTTTCGTTCCCCTTTTTATTTATATATGAGTCACTCTCGTACCTTGTATCGATCAGTGTACGGCCGGAAAACTGCTAAAGCGCCGGTAATAGAGGTAGATGCCGAACATCACATGGATTCACATTTTCTCTACATAAAACATTGGACCGGTCTAAAACGTAGCCTTAATGCTCAATGCTTTCATCGGGCGGGCTTCAGAAATTTCTCGGGCAGTGGACCGGGCATTTTAATTTGAAAAAAGTGGTAGTTCGGTCCGGGCGGGCACAAAAGTTTGGTCCGCCCGCTCACCTCTAGTGGTAACTCACATTTAACTACTTTCCCGTAGAACAGACGAAATTTTTCCTCTTTCATATGATTCTAGCGGTAGGAAGACTCATGTTTACCCAAATATAATTTATCGAACGTATAACAGTGCAACCGTTGTCCATAGAAAACTCGATCCAATCTGTGATGGTGAACGAAATACAGAAATATTATCCAAATATCGTTGCCCAATGGAGGTAAAAATCAATTTCGATTTTTCTTAAATGAAATTTTGCTGCACGAACTGTTTCATGAAATTGTTGTGTCAATTCAATTTGTTATCGGTGTCGCTCTAGTTATGCCTGTTCTTTTGGTTTAGTTCGGCAAATTGTCCAATGATGACAAACGATTTTGTGTTGCAGAAATAATAATTGTTGACACGCACACGCATCACAACACAAATTTAGGTTTGAAATTTAAAATTTATTTTTTGTCAAATTCAAGGTCAATTTTATTTATTGTTACAGGATTTGGTT
>JANTFA010144375.1:0-11837 GCA_026413405.1 Phytosciara flavipes | reverse complement strand
GAATTGCAATGTCTACTATGATTAATCGGTTATCAGATAACAAATAATTATTATTTGCCTGGTGTCGATTTAATCATGGAGGCATTGCAATTTCGAATGTTGTCAATCAATTACATATTGTCGATTTTATTGTAATTTGTAACACAGACAAATTGTCGGAAGGACTTACGGATGGATGGACGGACAGACGGACAGATGAAGTGCCCACAATAGGGTATTTTTTCTAAAGAAAAAAGACCTAAAAATACTTGTTTTGTTTCCACACGTAATTTAGAATCTAGAATTCAGAATTTATATTGGAAGAGATTAGCTTTCACCCAAAAAAGTGATTTACGAAGACAAATCCAATATGCAAAGTCTTTAATCAAATGTGGTTCAAGCACACCGTGTGGTTCGAGATATAATTAAAGTCAAACAAAAAATAAATTGGAAGATGTGACGGTAGAATCAGAATAATCCTCAGAATCTAGGAACCGTCGTGAAAGCTGGTTCTCCATGATGAGTATGACCCTAATCCATAAAAAAAACCTGATGAAAGTTGAGAAGGGATGAAGAATTCAAAAATCCAGAATCATCATCATATCGAAAATAAGCTAATCGAAACCTTTTCAACTTCTAACACATTTTGATTGCAATCGAAAAATATGAAAAATCGTCTGACCTCACCGTTGAAATTCAAATATTTTTTTGAAACAACGAATTGTAAATGAACGCGCTCGCGAATGTAGAACTGCTGTCGTAGGTTGTTTCACGCTATCTGATGGCTACTAGCGTTACTAGCATCACACATGGCAGTTTAGTTAACCAAAAGACGTTCAAAGTGATCACAGTAGGCGCGCGGTCGTTCTTCGCATATTTCTTCGATTTATTCGAAATATAACCTGTGAAGTCTTCGCAGCAAAGAACTGACTATTTTTCCGAATAAGATAGGTACGAATTTGTGTTTCATTTGTTATATTGAAATGGAATCTAATTGATCAATTACTGAAACAGCTTATCATTCGACTCGAAAATGACGCAACTCTTGGATCTCACTGACGATAGCCTGCACATCGTGTTCGCATTGAAATATCTGACGCTAAGCGATTTGTGTTCCGTTGCACAAACTTGTACCCGTTTGAAATCAATTGCAAGAGATATTTTCAAACAAAAGCATACAATCTACAAAATTGTTTCGTCTAAGAAAACCATCAACGAGGACGCGAAATTATTGCGCATTTTTGGATCGCTGATAGCACACATGTCGGTGGTACCACTCTCCAGCGGTTGGATTGAATCGGCAACTGTGGCATCGGTGATTCGCTACTGTAGTGGCACATTGAAGTCACTCAAAATTGAACATTACGGAATTCCTGTGAGCCAGTCGTCCGGATTGCAAACGTTATTCAAGAAGATTGAAAAGCTTCACCTTCATGATATATTCATCGTGGGTGCTGAAGAGGACGAGGAATACGACACGTGGATCGAACTCAAAACGAAATTTCCGGAATTGGTAAATTTTTTACGAAATTGCGAGTCGTTGATCGAATTGAAAGTGAAGGATTGTGAAGTCGTCAAAGCACTTGTGTTTGGAAACACATTTCGTAAATTGGAGCGTTTCACGTATGACTTCGTCGATGGCTATGTTGGTGACTGCAAATTGAAAAATTTTGTTCCACGCCATAAGAAATTGAAGAAGTTCAGCCTATCGTCCGATGAAGATTGTATCTCCATACTGCCAAAAATCTCTACGAACTGTACACAACTGGAAAATTTGAAATTCACAGCTACAGAAAATGGAACCCCAGTGGAGAATGCTCTTATGAGTCTCTTGACCCTTCGAAATTTGAAGAAGTTGAAACTTTGGTGTTCGTTCGTAAATGTAACGAAATTCATTCGAGCGCTTAGTTCCATGGATTCGTTGCAAATTCTTCATTTAACGCACGTTCGTGGTGATGCAAGACTCATACCAGCATTATCACAATTGGAGACACTTCGTGTCCTTAAATTAGAAGGATGCGATCCGCTTGTGGATATAAATCGTCTTGGCGAATTGAAAGAATTAAATGAATTGACTGTCGACTCCCGCGAAGAAGTGGAGTGTGACGTTATTTCGATGATCAAACGACTACCGAAGTTGAATTGTGTTCATCTCAATGTGACACAATTTGAACTTGATAAAGCCAAGTACTTGCAAATTGTGGACGTTGTTCACGGAAGACGGTGTGAATGTCAGCAGACTCTTAAAATGCAGTGCCGATACGAGAGTGGCTTAAAACTCTCCAGTGAATATCGCGATAATTGTAGTATCGTGGAATTGTTACATTGAATGAAATAATTGCAAGTCCAGCTGGTCATTGGATATTCCTACATTTTATCATAATGAACTCAATGTATTAGTCTCATGACTTAATTTTAAGATTCTTTTTTTGTAATTTAACATTCCTGTATGTTACATGTATGCGTTTCAACGAGACAAATAAACTGAATTTAACGAAACGTTGAGTAATGTCGTGAAGTATCTTGCAAGGATGTTCTCGCACAATGTGTATTTAGTTCCTTCAACGAAGAAATGGTAAGCGTCAACAGCATACAATGGAAATATCTCAGAAAAGATTTCCCGACACAAAATGCAGATTGTCAGTGCCAATGTTCTTGCAGTTTGTTTGCCGGCAGCTCGTGAATTGCAATCAATATAACTACGCAATGAGCACGACTTGCACTATCGTCAATCCAGCCCTGTCTTTGACTCATATTCAGCTAGTGGCAATGTACTGCTGACATTAGAGCTCTACTGATATAACTCAGCTTGTAAAGTTATTAGCTCAGTATTTATACAGTCGTGCTAGGATAGCAGCCAGGTACCCTTCAATTTTACAAAATAGTAATAGAGAGTTTGCGCAAATGACATATGATTATATGTTGACTTATAAATTGCAAACTGTCTAATGTGTTGCGCTCGAAGTTTTGGAATGTGATTTTTGGTTGGATTACATAATTTACTTGCTTCTGCCCGGTAAATGCATGAGATTCGTTCATACGATCCGAATCTTGCGTTTCTTTTTGAATTTCGAGCGGACTTACGGCGTGAATCCAATAGCTGATCCAGAACGTGGACATAACAAAGCTGGAAAATTACCAACCGATAAACCTGTTAGATGTTTTTCAGATTGAAACTATTTTCATGCATTCCATTCGAACCTCTCCTGTTTCTACCGAATCAGGCCAGTTTCCATGGTCCTGGATAAATAGATTAGTGTAACTTTTGTAAAGAATAGTAGCCACTCCATGGGTGGAATTTGTTTCATATTATGATACAAATTTAGGTTTCGGTTAAATAAAAATATTTTTTGCGGACGTTTTAGATTGAAATTATTTCCATACATTACGTTCGTTCGTTGAATGAAAACGGGTGGCAGATATTTGTAAATTTCGTTGACAAAGGATTGCCTTTTTTGTATGGGATTTTTCCATTTCCATTTCCAATCACTGAAACACTTGATCGATCAGTTTGCATTGCTTAAAATTTCCTTACAAGTGTGGAATAGTCATTTGTGTACACTTTGGACGATTGATTTTAGGCAATTTCGCGAGTTGTAGCCCGAACGAAGTGAGAGCGACAAGCGAAAGTGCCTTAAATCAATCGTCCAAAGCAGGTACACATGTGAGTTTTCATGCGAGGGGCCGAAAACCCGAAATAAATCCAAAAATTGCCCTAATTTTCGGCCCCGAAGCATGAAAATGTTATATGAAACATATCGCCTTGACACAAACACCCCACGAGATTTTGAATTTTCGGCTCAGTTTTATTTTGCCGCGCGTGGCACCGAGACCAGTTGTATTTTAACTCAACTAGTCTTCGCTCTCATTTGTAAATAAGAAACATAACCAAACAAATTCGTTTGTTTTTATTTCACCGCTTGTGCCCATAGTTGTATCATTCAATGCATTATTATCAATTTTAAATCTAATGCTATGAGGATACAGTTCAAACATTTAGTTTTTAAAATTCCTTCAATACGCATGAATTGAAATGCTAAATTATTCGTCTTAGCAACAACAACAATGCTTCTCGCAAAGCCACTGAAATCGTTGGTTCAAAATCTTAGATTTAGTAACAGTAAAATAAGTAAAAATGTGCCATTTGCAGTACGGGCTGACATAGTTCAACGACGATATTGTAGTGAAAAGTTCAAAATCATTGATGAATCCACTTCTGTGTTAACGATTCGTCGGTCGCTTAAAACAGCGAATGTTGAATCCACCGAAGGTTGTTCCTTCATCAAAACACTGTGTCCTGTGTGTGATTTTGCTGATGGTAAAACCGCTAGCAGTATTTACATCAACAAAGTGTCAGGTTAGTAATGAGATGAGGATGAGGATTTAGAGTGAACGTATCAAATTCTAAGATTTGTTTCATCACTTCCGATTGAAGGGAATGTCGTGTGTCCGTCGTGTCAACTGGTTAGTGGTTGGAGTTCCGTTGAGAAATTCTTCCCGAAAGCCGCAAAACTGACGAAGGAACGTGAGAGACTGAAAGAATTGTTCGTGCAGTCAAAGCCAAAGGTTACCGCTCCCATTGCACCAGCCAATGCAAAATCGATCTCTACACTTGAACAGGAAGCCGTTGTCAAAGTACTGGAATCATTGAAACTGCAAACGATTCCCTACAGTGTGCTGGTAAATTTTTCGGCTCTGTGCGACACCCAGTCCAACGAATTGTATTTTCCACTGAAAGATGTCGATGGAATTGTCGTTGGTTATCGGCGATTGTATAGGAGTGAGAATGGTGTTGCCGAACAAACTCTGCCGGAAACTGAGAGTTTCGGTGTGCTGAAATCACAGCCGGGTAAAAAAGACTTCACATCGGCTATCGTGGTACTATCAATTGTAGACATGCTGGCCCTAGCTACACAAAAGTTAAATTGTAAGATCCGATAAAACTTCGCTCTCGGTCGAATATTTTTAACGTCAACTCTCGACTCATTGCAGACACATTCATTTGCCTTCCACATGGTTTGAAGCAGCTACCTCAACAATGTCTGACGAATTTCGAAGCATATCAAAAATTAATACTTTGGTTCGATCACGACACCGTTGGATGGGACATGGCATTCAGTTTTGCCAAGAAATTGGACGAAAAACGTTGCCTCTTTGTACGACCCACGGAAATGCATCCGACACCGTACAGAGCTCTCGTCGACTCAATGGACATCAAAGCAATATTGAACAAAGCGCAACCCATTCTGCACAAATCCATCACAACATTTCAGTCGTTACGGCAAGACGTGCTGAGCGATCTACAAAACATCGACAAAGTGCAAGGGGTGAAGTGGAAACGGTTTCCCGTCCTAAATAAACTACTGCGTGGCCATCGGAAAGGTGAACTGACTGTG
Source organism: Phytosciara flavipes (assembly GCA_026413405.1). NCBI lineage: Eukaryota > Metazoa > Arthropoda > Insecta > Diptera > Sciaridae > Phytosciara > Phytosciara flavipes. The sequence continues at coordinate 6,462 of JANTFA010144375.1, read as the reverse complement.
TTGACGGGTCCAACGGGATGCGGAAAGACAACCTTCATGTCGGAATATTCGCTAGATCTGGCCATGCAGGGAGTGTCAACGCTGTGGGGATCATTCGAAATCCGAAACACACGATTAGCATCAACACTGCTGCGACAAATGGCTGGCCACTCGTTAGACAGCAATATAACGGATTTCAATCATTGGGCCGATGCTTTCGAGAAACTGCCCATGTTCTTTATGACATTTCACGGTCAGCAGTCGATAAAAATTGTGATGGATACCATTGAGCATGCACAATATGTGCACGACGTTCATCATGTAATAATCGACAATGTACAGTTCATGATGGGCACATCAGATGAATCTAAACACATGGATCGATATTGGAAACAGGATACGATCATCGGAGCGTTTCGTACATTTGCGACGAAGAAAAATTGCCATGTTACGCTAGTCATTCATCCGAGAAAGGTGAGTTGAAAATGAATTTTTTGGTGGGCGGCTCGTTGTCGATCATAAATTACAATGCAAACCTTTACTACGACAGGAACGTGATACAGAGGAACTGACGACCAGTTCGATATTCGGCGGTGCCAAGGCTACACAGGAGGCAGACAACGTACTTATCATACAAGATAAACGCTTGACGGCCATTCGGGGTAAAAAATATCTTCAAATTGCCAAGAACAGGTACAGCGGTGACCTGGGAATAATGACACTGGACTTCGATAAAGATGGTCTCAGCTATGCAACCAAAAAGAAAAAAGACAAAGCCACAACCACAGAACAGCAACCAAATGATGATGTACCGGCGGAGGTATGATAGTGTCGCCAATCGAACACCAACAGAATGTAAATGACTCAGGCTAGTGTTTTAGGAATCTTTTTATAATAATTTTGTTAAATCGGTCATACAAAGTTCAGGAATATACATAACATACGCTTGTTTATACCAACCATACACTCGGTCACACTTCCTTAAAATTAAATTGACGGGCGGTGCCAGTGGATTTCTATGCTGCACTCTGCCTGTAACTCTTCGTATCGAGCAATTTTTTGCCACACATCGCACAGATTCCTTTCTTGTAACTGCACGCCTGACAGTAGTGGGATCCGACCTGATGAACTTTTGAGCGACAAATTCTGAAAAATACGGAAAAGGTTTCAGTGATTGATCGTAGTTCTACGACCAAAAGATATGGGCAAAGTTTTACTGTAGTTAAGTTAATTGTCACATCTTCCGACTTGTTATAACTGCACCAATGTGACCCACGTCTTTATTCATTACTTGGATGTTGTCTGACGAACGTTTGTGACAACAAGAAACTTGACGCTTCTCTTACAAACAGCATCAGCATGGTGCAGTCATAACAGTGACGAGGGGTTGTCCATTCTCGAAGCTTTTGCTCGACGGCAACGAATTTTGTTATTCGTTTTACATTCACCCGTATTCAGCTATGAAACCATGAGTCAGTTGAGGTTTGGGGCGTAGTTCTATGTGGAATTGTAATTCAGCTATGAAAGTAGGCACCACTCGAAAGCGCACGCGTATTTTCGAACCTCATTAGGGACCGATTTGAAACCACAATGCCAAACGTTTCCATTGACAGCACGGAAAACATTTTGTCTACGAATTTTGTATTTGAGATCTAGCACGGCCCTGGTGAGGGTAGCCTTAGTGTGTATCTCAGCTGTCGAACATCGTACAAAATCCAAATTTGTGTCAAAATGAAGGTAGAGTAGCCCAATGAAGAATGTAAAGTTTTTGTTGGAAGATCTGGCGTGCCTGATAACTTCAACATTGGAAAATGTGACTTGTCAATCACAACAGGCTTTTCCGCCAAATCAATTGTTCAATCGCATTCTTCTTTTGCATGTTAGAGCCCTAATTCCTTTATTTTGACACCAATTTGGATTTCATACTATGTTTGACGCCTGAGATATCCAGTAGGGCCGTAAAACCTAAGTGCAAAAGTCGTTGAACAAATGTTTTTCGTGCTGACTGACCAATGTAGCAGTTTGGCATAGGCTTCAAACCAGTCAAAGATGCGCGTGGGCTGTCGGTTTATGAAGTGGTGCATCATAGCAGAATTACAATTGTTCAACTAGGTCCGAACCTCAAGTAGCCTTGCGGGTATACAACGGACTACCAATAGTGTTACAACGAAGTAAGCCACTTTATGAGGTCTATGAGGTTCGGGAACAATACACGATTCAGTGACCTTTTTACATGGTAATTCCTCGGCCATTGCTTGTTTGATGTGTGACATCAATTTCTCTTCGGGCACTAATCGAAGGCAAAAAGATTATCAATTTGACATACCTGCATGGTTTAAACGATTGATCGACCGGATTGAATCGACTTTTTGAGCTTGTGAGTGCCTTATTTTCGTTGACTTTGCGACCGCCAGACTCTGTCGTATTCCGGGCTCCACTTTTCCACGGATCTGGCGTTATTATTTTGTCCAGCTTCTTTTCGCATTTTTCGCAAACCATTTTGACTACGTATGGAAATGGTTTTAGTTGGTCGAAATCGCGCTTGTGTTTTTATTTTGATTCGTTCGATTGAGAGATGTTTTTTTTGTGTGTTTTGACAGAGTTGACAGATTGCTTGTTCCCCTTTTTGCTTCGTTGAAATATTTTGACATTTTCGGTCAGTTCTGACATTCACTCAGATGTCGCTACTAGAGACGAAAATTTTGTGACACATTTGAATAAAGCAGCCAGGAAGTCAGTTGAAAAAAGGTTTTTATTTTCAGAGGAGATAAATATCAATCGTAAAACACCTTTCCGCTGAATTTATATTTCCGGTAAGTAAATTTTGAGCAAATGTTTCAGTTCCTCATTTTGTTTCCGTAAGAACGAACACTCCATGTCCAATTTATCCCTTTTCTTCAATATCTGAAAACAAAACGGTCCCACAGCTCACAGTATATTGCAATTAGACGCAAAACAAACCTGCAAATACTGGCCCAGACCTATCTCAAGCGCCATCCAAGTTTTCTCTTTGATTTCCGGAAACATGTCAGGGTACGCTTTCCAAAAGCTGAAAACATCGCTGGCCTTCATCAATCTGCAAATTGTTGTGCCGGAATGCGACAGTTCAGATCTGTTCTCAGTCACATATTGATGGTAGCATTTCTTTATGTATTCCCTAATGGCCGGCACAACGTTAGCCGAATCAATGACAGCGTAATGATTATCACAATCCTAAATAGAAATGTTAAATTCGATTAATATGAACTCTTCCAAGGAGAAAGATCTCTACTACTCACAAGATTCGTCTGGTCGTCTGAGCAATTAGGACACCAAATGTACGGAAGAAAAAATGATTCCAACATTGTCGCATTAGTGATGTCGTAGATGCCTAACGACTTTGAATTCGTTTTTTGAGTGACTAAACTTCATTAACAAAATGAATCGAGAAATTTTTTACCGCAAAAACATTGTCGAGTTTTATGAAATTCCTTTCCTCTGAACTGTGGTCCATCAGCGGTGGCAAATTCTTGTCTACCAGCCAAGTGACATTGCTCGCAATTTTTTGTGACACCATCTTTAAAACATCGAGTTGCTTCTGGGAATCAAAATCCGACAATGGCTTAACTTGTTGACGAGAAGTTTGTGAAGATTTAACTACGGCCAAATCAAAGGATTAAAATTGAAGTTTTCTCGACACTACTATTGTTCCTAGCTCTAGTGAAATCGAATGATCCTCATTGACACAAATAAGTTTCCGAGTAAAATATCGAATGTATCCCAACGTGATGGATTCGCTTAAGTTAGCAGATACGGTAGGGGAATCCACAAGTTGTAAGGGGGGAAGGGGGTTCAAGGAAACGTCACGGTACTTACAAAATATGAGTCACATTTGACATCATTTATGAACGGCCTTTAAACTCCCACTTCAACTTCACGTTTGTTTGACTCGACTAATTGATAATTTACTTGAAAATCTATTCAATTTCACTGGCAAGTTTTTGAGAGTCTAGAAAGTTGATTACCTCCAATGTTCTCCATCAATTTTACTGCTTCGTTATACGAGGCAAGCTCCATTTTGTTCAACAACTTGTTTTCCGGCTTATACCTAACAAAAATTCCCAAATTGATGGAACCTATAATCCAAAGGTTATTTCAAACGTCTTACCATTCTATTCCAAGTTGTTGATCGAATATTATTTTATCGATTGCCAGTATTTCGCTTAGTAAAGCTTTCATCTCTTTGTCGTTCATTTCCCATACAGTGTGGTACTGGAACAATCAATTTAACAGAATAAGCTCATCACCTTACCTATAATTATAGATTCTGTAAAACAACAATATCCAACCTTCTCATTATTGACCTCTGCAAAAATTGCAGCCTTTGCCTCCATTTCCAGTATATTTGTATACAGTCGCATTACATCAACGGTCAGCTTCGAAATATCATGCTCCCCATTATCCTTAACGGTCTTAATTTTCGCTTTCAAGTCTGCAACCAAACTATGCAATTTGTTCAGCCGTTTCTTTTGCTGACCTTTAATTATGGCATTTTCGTCCGAACGTTTCTGAAGCACATGATGGTTGTACGATAATTTCTCCGAATTGAGCATAATCTCAGCCTTGACATTTTGAAGTTGAATTTGTAACTCGTCATTATCGCGTTCCAAACGAATTTTCGTCGACCTAATGAGCTCCTCGTGTTCCAGTGCAATTTTCTTTATTTCCATATTATATTCGGCACTTTGTACCTTCTTCCTGGACCTGTTATTCTGTTCGTACTCCTCCCTTGTATCGTACAAATTTTGCCATTTTTCAGTTTCTGTATTTTTGAACGCATCCCTTTCGTCATCGATGGTTTTCTGCAGTAAATCCAAATGTTCGCGATACGCACGCTTCATCACTTCAACTTGAGAATCAATGCGTTCGATTAAACAAGCTATATCCCCGTCCTGCTTTTCTTCATCCTCGTAGTATATTTCATCGGATGTCCTTAGAGCGTCGTGCAGTTGCTGAATCACACCATTCTTTTGAGCCATAAGATTGTCAATTTTACATTTCTGAAATTCCAGTCCCTCATACAAACCCATCGGTTCTTTATAGCCAATCAACTCCTGCCAGTGTCTCTTCAAATCGGTGAATTTTCTCTCAGCCTCAACACTTTCATCCCTCAAATCAGCGAGCAGATTTTCTCGAATTTTCTTTTCGCTTCTGCGACGATCGATTTCACGCTTGTCATTGGCCACGCGAACATTCGTTATTAACTCACTGCCATCGAGTAGCAGCTCTGATAAAGCTTTGTCGCTGGTCTGGATTCGACGCGTAATGCCAACCTCATTTTGTACGAGAGACTTCACAGAAGCACTAAAGAAGTGTAGGTGGATGTTAATATAGTAGATTACAGCAGAGACCATGTAAGTGGCCGATTGCATGAGCGCTGGGATTGCGTTATTAGTTGCAATAATCAATCTTGTGTGATCGGTCATTTACATGGTCTCTGCTGCATTTTGCTTAGTGATACGTGATACGTTGAGAATTGAAAGAGATTTTCATTTGAGAAAATTTTAAACATTTTAAGAATTTTCGGTAATCATAAGAAAATGTTATTTTGTGGATGTGGAATTTAGAGAAACTTCGGAGGGATTCTTTTGAAAAACAGCCTAAGTCAGACATTAGACATTTTGTTATTGTGCCTAGAAAGGAAGAAGCTACGTTGAACTATGAGAAATTGAAGTGTTCATTACTTTCCGCATGGGACAGCGATTAAAATGAACTACGTTGGATTGGATGCCGGGAGTAATTTAATCGGTACAATTTATGAAACTCGCAACAAGCTCTGGAATTTTTGATTTTGACTCATGTAGTTGCATACCTCGCCTCCTCCTTTTTCCTCTCGGATATGCAAATCATACACTTATCGAAATGACAGTTTCCAAAGCTTGTTGCTTAAATACACACACTCGTGGGCACGACTCGTATCCCAAAATTGTCCCTCACGTAATGAACGACTTCCGCCGCATCCAATGTAATCTTCTAAAAACGTACAGAAAACAAAGGATAGAGAGGATTGCCAGACCCTTTAATGTTGCAAGAAAAACCTTAGTCGCCCAGTAGAACGTAAAGAAGAAAGATTGCAGAAAATTTCAAAGACTTACACAACCCCTGCGGCGCTTATTTTGTTGAAATTGATGAACTTCGACTTAATCGTCTCCCACTGACTATCACAGGAAGTCTTTCTCAAACACAGAACATTATCGTGTTCTCGTTTAAATGCCATTTTATTGGCAGAAAATATTAAAATTCTGTGTTATGCCAAAAACCTTTTCACAATATCGATCAAACAACTCAGACTTTTGTTTTTGAAAATTTGTTTCGTTATAACGAACAACAGATTTTCTAGTTGGGACATTCAGAACTAAGAACATCAGTGAATTTGACATTCCGATACATCGGAGAATGTACGGATTCCCAGTTGACACAAAATAATCTTTAAATGGCTGCCTG